>VXAK01017973.1:0-23524 GCA_013399435.1 Arenaria interpres
AGGTGCTGGAGCATGTGCAGAGACGGGCAATGAAGCCAGTGAGGCGTCTGGAGAACAAGTCTTATGAGGAGCGGCTGAGGGAACTGGGATTTTTTAGTCCAGAAAAAAAAAGAGACTGAGGGGAGACCTTATCGCTCTCTAAAACTGCCTGAAAGGAGGCTGTAAATAGGCGGAGGCTGGTCTCTTCTCCCAAGTAACAAGTGATAGGACAAGAAGAAATGGTCTCAAGTTGTACCAGGGGAGGTTTAGACTAGATATTAGATATTATTTTAAACTGGAAGGGTTATTAAGCATTGGAACAGGATGCCCAGGAAAGTGGTTGAGTCATCATTCCTGGCGGTATTTCAAGGACAGGTAGATGTAGTACTTAGCGATACGGTTTAGTAATGGTTTTTGCCAGTGTTAGCTTGATGGTTGGACTAGAGGATCTAAAAGGTCCCTTCCAACCTAGGCAATTCTATGATTCTGTGATTCTACTGAGGGTCAAGGGCAAGATTTTTCCGACCAGCCAATTTTATGTTTCACCAGAGTTTGTCCGAAGTGATTTTTTGAAATAAAAAAACAAGAAGAAGAGAGAGGAAAGTAGACAACATACACAAAAGCAGCATTTTGGAAAATTGTTACAGGAAGAGTTTCTGTCATTACTTAGAATACAATTCTAAATAGTTATCCAGAGAAACTCCTGACAAAGCAGGAATCTGCAACAGTTTGGAACCTTACATAACATTGAACATCCCACCCCCCCCGCAAATATGACATGAAATTACATGAACATGCAAAGTAAATTTGATAGTTTTAACTTCTTAATGCCTTAAAGCTATATTTTATTTGTTAATGCTACAGTTCAAATTAATAGCAAGTCTGAAGATTAGCATTTTTTCTTAATACAAACTGTGCTAATTATTCCATATGCATAGAAAAAGCTGATAACTTGATTATTAAAATTTCAGCAGCCATTTGTTACAGATCAACAGAAGCATGAATATAAAGGGGACAGCAGCAACAGAAATAATTTTGTCAATTATACTTGACTGGGAGTATCTTAATTGCCAAGTGGATGTGTATTGGATAATAGGACCAAACATGTTGTGCTGCAGGCAAGAATTAGATTAATGTCATGGACAACGAACTGAGGATCTACTTTTACAAAAGCAAAGAAGTCAGACTTAAAGCAATCTAACTCTCATTAGTTATCTTCCAGGGAATGCCAGCATGATATAACAACTTGATTCTCAAACACCTCATGATGAAATGACACATTTAAACTGGAAGGAAATGTTATTCAATTGTTTACTTCGATAATCACAACATTGAATTTTCTGATCATCCGTAGCAGAATGGCAGATACCCAACCATGAATTATTAATGTAAAATATTTTTATTATTATTAAAGAGGAGATTGGAAGAAAAGGCCTGCACACTGTCACATATGAACTGCCAAGAAACCAGTTCAATTCTTCAAGAGCTATGTCATTTTAAAGTATTACAATAGCCAGGTACAGGAAGAATTGCTATTTTGATCATAGCACACAGTCTAAGAATGCCTATTTTATCAGCATTGTGACACATTTTAAATATCATCGTTGTAATCATCTAACAAACATGGAATATTGCATCACAATGCATCTATAACACTGATGGTTTCCTCCACTGATGTAACAGATGGAATACTCTTCATATGCAACATTTACATCCAGCTGCTAAAACTTAAATCAATAATTTCTAGCAGTACAGATGCCTCATATATAAATTTCACTCTTCAAAAGTGATGGATTACCATAGGAAAATGCAACTAAGGAGAAAGCTGTCAAGACTAACCATTTGAAACCAAAATTGTTGTAATTTCACATCCCCTTCAATATCTTAAAGTTCTCTTGAAAGCATTGTTATTACTTAAGAATGGTACTTGACTCTCTGATATAATGTGTATGTTCCTGAACATATAACTGGAGGAGGGAAAAGGTATTCAGAAATGAAAAATATAGGAAAGCTTTTCAAGAAAATTAACTTACAGGGCATTTAGGAGCAGATTTTGCTTTTGAGTAAAATTGAACATCTACTGGAAAGTAGTAAACTGAAAGAAGTCTTTGATATGATGCCACTGTAGAATAAACATAAACATTTTAAGTTTTTTATACAATAAACACATATCAACTTACAAGGACATAATATTTAAGCTATACAAGGCTGCCTGACAGGGTATTTGCAACTTGCTAGTGTCACTTTACAAATACAGCTATGGTTTGTTTATGTTATTAATTTTAACTTGAATAAATCTCTGCTTCCTTTTTTTTTTTTTNTAGACACTATTTTAATCCTGGCTTACTTTACCTTGTAAAAAACACTCTATGAAGAGCTGCACATATTTAAAGTTTCTTAGCAGCTAAGAGCTGCTAGACAGAATTATTTTAAAAAAGTTAGGAGAAACCTTACTTGAAACTCCTGGGTTTTAAACTCACACTCAAAATTTTGCATACAAATTGAGGTTTTAGGGAACATATACAAAGACATTTAAGAAATTCTTAACACCTGAGTAATGCAGAAAGAATGGTGTTTTGACATCATGTACAGATTAGACACATTAACAGAGAAGCAAGTAAAAATATTTTCCCTGCACTTGGACATTTCAAGAACCTGTATTTTTCAGCAGCTATTTAACACTTGTGAAGATCTTATGTTTACTCAGCTACTTAACATTAAGCAGGAAGCATCTATGTTGAATGTTTGCCGAGCCAGATCATCCGGTAAATTAAATTCGACACAGAGTCCCTGCCAGCTCAGCACCTGCTCCTGCCAACCACAGCTCTTTATAAATGTGATGGGTTCAGCCTGGCGCCACCTGCACAGTTTGGCAAAGCTGTCGATTTCCTCTAGCTCAAAGCTGTTCACCAGAAGCTCTGTACCCATCCCTTGAGCACCTGCAGTGCAGCAACAGAGCAGGGTGCAAGATAGATATTTACAAAGCTGGACTTGAGGCTATCTTTCAAGAAGTCATAATATGCAGTGTCCATAGGGCCTGCGAGAAGTAGAGCACCAGAGGGCAGTGAAGTTGCACCTTCAAGCACCAGAGGCACTGGCAGCATCTGCCTCCATGGAAATGGAGGGTAGCTTCACTTCCTGAGAGTAGCTGACCCATCACTTCCTAGAGACCCCATTCTGTGTGCTTGGTTCATTATGTATTTCAAACTCTTAATAGGTCATTTTCTGTTACTGGATTTAAGGAACAGCTAGAATGCAGCTTGTTCTCATCTAATAACTCAGTTGCCTTCCCCCTGTCCTGCCTCTTCTCTTACTGCTTCACAAAAGCCCCTAGCCTAAGTCTAACTTTCATTGTCTGAAACCCTCACTTTTTTGCTTTAAAAGTTTGCTTGTGTTAGCAAATTTAACATGACAACCCTGACATTTTATGCAATAAAGACATTATGAATTAGTGGAAATAATACTGTGAACTGGAGAGAAAATCCTTGAGATAGTGTGAGGAAGGAGGGAATTACCAGAGGAAAATGCAAGTGGCTGAAACGGTGTTATCTGAAGAAAAAATGCAATCAACAAAATGGTTTTATACCACAACATATTTGGGGAAATTACAGACTCACTGAATGGTTGAGTTTGGAAGGAACATCTGGAGATCATCTAGTCCAACACCTGTGCCACAAGCAGTGACACCTAGAGCTGGTTGATCTGCTCTTGGACACAGGACTGTGTCTGGATGGTTTTTTAGTATTTCTAAGAATGGAGACTATACAACATCTTTGGGAAACCTGTGCGAGTGCTTGATCTCCCTCACGGTAAAAAAAGTGTTTCCTGATGTTCAGATGGAACCTCCTATATTTCAGTCTGTGCTCATTGCCTCTGGCACCATCACTGGACAACTGAAAAGAGTCTGTCTCTGTCTCCTTTGCATCCTCCCATCAGGTATTTATATACATTATTAAGATTCCCCCAAAGCCTTCTCTTCTCCAGGCTGGAGTCCCTGCTCTCGTGTGACAGATACTCCAGTCTCTTAATCATCTTATTCACTGGACTTTCTCCTGTAAGTCCATATATATCTCTCTTGAACTGGACACAGAAATCCAGATGATGCTGGGGGTACACTCTGCCCCGTCTTCCAGATCGTTAATCAAGATTTTAAATAAGACTGGATCCAGTATTAATCCCTGGTGTACACTGCTGATTACTGGCCTCCAACTAGACTCTTTCCAGCGATTATCAGTTCTCAGGTCCCTGCTTTTCAGTCAGTTTTTAATCAACCTCACAGTCTGATCATCCAGCTCGCAATTCATCAGCTTCTCTGTGAGGGTCTCATGGGAGACAGTATTGAAAGCTTTCCTGAAGTCTAGGTAGACAATATCCACTGCTCTCCCCTCTTCTACCAAACCAGTCACTTTGCCATAATCTTCAGGCAGCTGTCCCAGTCTCTATGATTGATCAAAGATTATCAAGAGCAGCCTCACAATGACATCATCTAGCTCCCTCAGCACTTCTGGGTGTATCCCATCAGGTGCCATGGATTTATGTATTTCCTGTTTGCTTACGTATCCTCATCATAAATACGTATCCTCATTTCCATAAATTTTGCCGCTTATGTACTTAGAGAAGGCCTTCTTGTTCTGGGTAGGCTTTGGCTTTCCTCTGCATGTTCATACAGTGTTTCAGTACTTCTTCCAGGTTACCTGTCCCTGCTTCCACCTTCTGTACATTTCAATTTAATGTCTGAGTTTAGTCAGTAGTTCCTTGTTCATCCATGCAGGCCTTCTGGCATTTTTCCCCAAGCTTCTGCTTTTTGGGATGGACCACTCTTGAGCTTGGAGTAGCTTATCCTTGAATATTAACCAGTTGTCTTCTGCCCCTCTTCCCTTCAACGCCTCTGTTCCTCTCACTTCAAGCCTTTTGACAAACTGAAGTCCCTCACTGGCTGTGAGTACACAGCCCAACTCTCTTCTATGCATATTCTCACAGCCCATCCCTTCACTGCAGAGGAGCCTGTGTCCTCTGAGTACTCCATGTGCATACTTTTTCAGCTGAAGGCTTAATAAGGCTTACAAAGACTCTTAAAGACTGAATCATTTGGAAAGAGTTGAGTTCACTTTAATACTGATTTTTAAAGGCTACCTTTCCCTTTGAGGCCCCCACTGTTGAGAGCATAACATACTCACAGAGAGCTGTGCTGGTCATTCGTATGCACAGCAAGGCTAGGTCTAGGGTGTCTTATTGTTTGTAAGCCAGGAGAGCCTGTCTGATAAAGCACCAGTATTTTCCTTGCCACATTTTTTTACAGAGTTATACAATGTTTGAGTCAGGGAGTTGAATGTTTAAATTTTAAATTGTGTTTTAAATATATCACTTTTTTACTGAGATCATGCATGCAAACAGTCAGGAAATTACACTTTAAATGGACCATACTAAGAATGACTGAAATTAGTGAGTATTTAATGACATTTAAGGAGAAACTATAGGGAATCACTATAGGACATTTTAATAGAGGGATATCAACGCTTATTTTGTTTGTGATATAAAGACCAATATTATTGACCTGTCTCACTAAATGTAACAGGAAAAGAAGTGTCATACCGGTCCATTTTACCCCTGGAGATTTCCTAAACAATCATCTTATAAAAATTTTAAAAAAAAAAAAAAGTGCTCACTGTGAACTCAAATTATAATTCCTGTCTTACCTTTTACTGAGTTTCAAGTTTTTTACCTTTTCTCTAGAGGAGCTGAGGCAACAATTCATATCCAGCACTTAAAACATGCCAATAGGAAGGAGACAAGACCTATTTCTTAAACTACATAATTAAATGCACTATTTCTCCTCTCCCTGCCGGCAGGAATCCTAATTTGCTTAAGTCATAAAATGGACAAAATTCTATTAATAAGCAGCTATTTAAAAAGTAGGCTAGGGATTATTTATTCAAGGCACAGTAAACACTTGCCAGCTTTCTTATAGTCTCTTCCTTTGCATTTATTTATTAGCATAGCATCAGTCACTGACAGTTACTGTTCTCCCTATTGCTCAGCAGTTAACTATCCCTTACCGGATGAGGAGATGCTTATTAAAAGCGGCAAAGACAGATTCTTCCTTCCTCATTATTCTCTGTTCATGTTCAGCTTATTCCGTTAAGGTTTCTCCCATAACATCCACTCCCACATCCATCTCTTAAGATTTCATTTTTTCCAACCACACTTTTTCAGAAGTTTTCCCTTCTCTTTGCATTCACACAGTATGGAGGAGTAATGGCACAGACACCTAAGTTCCTCATATAGAAGCCCAGGTATAACAATCACATATAGATAGATGTTACATTTACTCAGCCAAAAGGGGTAGTGTAGACTGCAACCAGAGATGTAATGAAGGCCAGATGATTGCAAATGGTGTGTTCAGAAATTAATCTGCATGAAATTTCAAAGAAATTTGAGAAATTTAAGAAACAAGTTCAAGTTGAAACTGCAAGAAGCATATCTGCAGAAAGACAAATATTTGACAAATTCCAAATTTCTGTTCTTCAACAAAGAGATAATTCTTATTATTAGACACTACAGCAACATTTCCTTCCTTCTTTCTTATGATGTTGTAAAAAGCTGAAGACAGCACTCTTCATTAGAAAACATCAGTAACCTGAGTTATCAGCGGTGCACACAGAGCAGTAGAGCAAGATTACAATATTGATGAGAAGAGCAGTTATTCACATTAAGCAATCAGGCTTCTATGGTCTTATTCTTCTTTTCTTTTAAGAAGAGGAGACAGAAATATATATGCCTAAATGTAACAGTCTAAAGTCAATCCTGTCAACAACAGCAAATATTTTACAAACTGTCCATCATGAGCAAACTTGGCATAGGTCTGGCTAGTTGGTACTGCTGATACCAACTTTCTCCAGGCTTTATGTCTGTAAGTGGAGAACTATTTTTTTTCAAAGGAGAGACACACAATTGTCCCTGTCTATGGAATGACAAATGGTAGTATTACAGTCTTCCTTAGCAAAGAATATGTTACTTCACTGTTAACACTCACTTTAATGCAGAGTAAACTGTTTCAGAAGACTCAATATTTCTTTTCCCACATGTTCTGCTACTGGAGTTAATTCGTCACTTTTATGATTATTTCGCCTAAAGAGCAGAGACTTCATCACACAGTTTCTAATTATCTGTCAAGCAGAGCTTCCTTGAACAGTGGCAGAGGACCATATGCTTAAGGGCAACTGTGTGCTCCACAAAACAACATGTAGTTTTGTCATGTCCCGCTAGCAGATAGCCTCTGTATATGATGACAATAGCAGACATGCTGCCCTGACCTAAAAGATGTTTTTACCAGAAAAACCTTACGCCTTCTGATCCAGAGGTCTTAAATTCAGTTTTCACACATAATTCCTGCAGGGTCTTCACATGCACTGGGATGTTACTCTATTATAACAGATTTATGCAAAGTTCAAATAGAGCAAATGTAATCAAATGTATTTCAAACATAGCAAAATTATCATTTTGCCGAGAATTACCTTAGTCAGAACAAGCCGTCCCCATCCAGACATCAGACAAGCTGATTTTGATCCCTCAATGTTGTTCATTCAAAGGAGTCCAAAGACATCTGATTTTTCCTGCTGACCGTTCCATCACACTAAGCCCTATTTTTAGCCACTGGCTGCTGTTTGTATGCTAAAGCTGCCCTAAAATTGAGCACAGGTTTATCAGCAAAGCAATGGAACCAGCCTCTTCACAGATGGTGCTGCCCACATATTCCTGCACCATCTGACAAAATAACACCATTGTGCTTTGCTATTTGTCCCCATAACCTTTCAGATGGGCATTGCTTACATTTAACCGAGATTACAAAAAAAGGTTCTGGGTCACTCACTAAGACAAAAATTAGATGAAAATGAATATATTTCTAGAAAAAGAGCTGATAACCACTAAGCATGAGTTTACACAGTAAATAGAGGTAGAAGGAAAGCTACAGTATTACTGTTTGATAAATAGATATACTATGCAAGTATGAATTACAACTAAGTAGGAGCAGCAAATAATTCATTACAGCATGGTTACTACAGTAAATACAAAAATCAATTCATAGTGATATTTGGACACTACAGACAAATTGAAACCACTTTAGAAATTTGATTTAATTGTCCATAAGTTTATGTTTGTTCTATGTGAAACCAAGACACATACATCAATATTACTTTCAGAGCTGGATTGGAAATGAAAACAAAACACCAGTGAACACTCCACTCAGTGAACAGAAGGTAGGAAGTTTTCAGTTTATGCTCTCAAATTCTAAAAGAATAGGCCAGTTAATAATTTCTTTCAAATATAACATACTACCATTATGTTTCATTATGAAATAAATAGGTGTTAAAGTTTTTCTACCACTCACCATTATTCAAGACTCCTGTCACTCTATCATTCCCATTGTCATATTTTCCATAGAGAAGCTTGGATTTCCTCGTATAGAGTTTTTCTAAAAGCACACACATACCTATGTTGCCAACAGTATATAGATTCATAAAATTTCCAGTTTCATTTTGTAGGAGCTTAGTTTGATTGCAAGCTAAAGCAGGACCATCCATAACAGATGAAAGAAAGCCAAAATGAGAAATAAAAACCTCATGACAACATATGTTGTATATGGATGAAAGAAACAACAAATAATCTGTTTCTCTTCTAGAGGAGGCAGCATTGAGAAATGGGAATCTCTAGTTTAGTATGAAACTTTAATACAAATAACAACCTTAAAAGGAAAAAGGAAACTTCTACCTTCACAGAAAACAGGGCTGTACTTTTTATGACACCCCTTCAATTCTTCAGTCTTCCTCCATCCTCATATTCATGGTTTAACAAAAGTTAGTTAAATTGGTGAAGAATTGGGGCAGCAGTTTTTTACCGAATAACATCAGTTCTGAAGAGACTAAGGCCAAGTCTACTTCAGTAAAATCATGGCCAAATTGAAGCAGATTTGTGGAATAAAACAATTGGTGTTGATACTTAGTCCACACCATGCACATTGTGAGGGCTAGAGGATCTTTAGCCTGGTCCCATAAACTGAATGTCTATGAACTGCTGCAATACATTTTTCCATTCAGTTCCATCTTGAAAAAAACTACTTTACACTCTCCAATACTGTTCCAAGCTACCAACCTATAAACCAAAGACAGTTACGTGGAATTATCAGGATATCTCCTCCATATGTACAACTCTGATCTCATCTAAGACACTTATGTAGATACACTTTAAGCAGTGATGGCACATACAATACAGAACGAGAGAAAATCAATTACATTGGAAATAGGATAGTAGCTAAAGCACAAGTAAAAAAGGAAAGAAAACAACGTAATAGAGAGTACAGAAAGGCAGCATTGAACAAACAAAATCTTTCCACTATTTGAACCAGGAGTTTCCTTTTGCCAGTTGCTTGCACATAGTACAAAAAAAAAATAAAATAATCACAGCTGACTACATACTAGCCATGTAATCTTTTTCATTAGCCTACTGACAAAGCTGTTATAATGATAGACTTAGGCTTGTTTCACACTTACTGTGTGTTACTGTAAGCATAATCCTAAACTGCTATTAACTCAAGTACCCTTGTGGACTTCAGTGCCATTACACTAATTTACACGACCTACGGATCCTCTCTTTAGAATTTCTCTTGTACCGCAACTCACCTCTCCTGTACATCTTCATTACAATCCCACTCTCATTACAGTATTTTTGCAGTGAAGTCCCTGACTTCTTCAACATATTAAATACTTAATTTTATCTTCTCGTATCCTTCCCTTATTTTATCTTAGAACATATGTATCATTCAAACCACATACTAAACATAAATCATGACTTTCCTCTTGGTTAATCTTAATGATGATCTCAGCAAAGTTTTCTGATTGTTTTATAAACACCAGCAGGTACATAACACTATGAGATTGGAATTGCACTATCTCCATTCCACAGTAGCAAACCATAAAGTGCCTAAAAGCTTATTTGCTTCAGAAGGAGAAGTCCACCTAAACACAGGGCAGAATTACTTGAAATGACTGTGTGCAACTCAGTTTTGATCCAGAAGAATTCATGAGAATTTCAAGGTCACTTCTAACCTGGGCTGTTCTAATTATGGATTATTATCTAAGCTAAATCATGCAAGCTACTGTATTTTTGCACTAAAAATAGCAAGTTAACCAGTAAATTCACTGGAACATAATGACTAATTTTGGTCCCTTTTTAGGACAAGTAACATATATCTATTGTCTCCAAGGTCTCAGTTTCTTTGGAAAACAAAGATAGCAAGTTGCATCTAGTTATTTTATTTTAGACTGTGAGATTATACAAACAAAAAAAAAAAAGAAGAGGAATAAGAAAAGGAAGAGGAGGAACAAGAGGAAGGCTGTCATGAAGTAGTCTAGCTGTTGTGATAACCTTTAGGCACATTGCGAAAAAAAGAAAAAAAAAACTATGTTAGCTTTATAAAAAAAAACCCAAAACCTCCATATAATACCATAACTACATTTAGAAACTCAATGAATGATCTTTTTGTATTAGCATTAACATAAATTTCCCTATATCAGCTTCTGATCTCATCACCGTATTTGAGAGTGCTTTTGTATAATTTTCAGCATGACTTGAATTGACCTGCTGTCATTTGGGGTTTTTTTATTCCACATTTCTTTTTATAATGTTTTTACAATTTGTTGTAAAACTCAGTTGTTAACCTGCATTCTAGAGTATCAAACATACTTTGAGAACTCTTTTTTGTTAGAAAAAAAAAAAGAAGAAGAGAAAATAGAGACCTAAATTATCAAATAAAGAACACTAGAAGACATGATACAGATACATATTACAGTTATAGATATGATGGAACTGGAAAATTTTACAAGATCAGTAGTTAAGAAACAAAAATACCAGAAAGTCTATTGCTGTGCTCTATAGTAGCTCATCTGAATGTCTAACAGACTGTAATGCTTATCCTTTTACGATAACAGTACCACATGATATGTATTGCAAAATGTCAGGATATTAAAAGTGAATTTACTCATGGTAGACCTGTTAAAGTCTCTCCTGTTTTCTCAGGTTACTGCGAAAAAGAGACTGACCTGGAAAGGCCAACACAGTTTTTATTTTCCTCAGTGAGACATTATGAAGACTATTCTGAATTAGTGTTCTTTGGTGAAGAAGGATTAACTAATATAGATGAACAACGAAGAAAATCTGCATCTACATACTATCTTGATACAACAGAAGAGCATATCAAATCATTTTTACTGGGACCTGGAGGACTGTCAGGTTTTTAAAAATCTTTGTATTGTTCAACTAAAAGAAATGTGCTGTTCGAAATGCCTTTGGAATTTTGAGTGAGGTGTAAAAATCAGAATCTACATATTAGCAGTCATTACACATACATTAAAAACAATACAAATGTAATTTCTACAAGGGGAAACACATATATCAATAACTACAAACATACACAAAAAAATTGTTCTCACTCATCTCACAAACCTTTTGTTTTCCTGGTCAGTGCAAGTATTCACTTTTAGTTTAATATCAGAAAGATGCTAATAAAAAACTTTTCAACATTTAGCTCTTTCAGGTTTTGATACGTCTTCAAAATCAGGAATTTGTATTATTAACTTTTGCCTGATGATTTCTTCCACATGGTCTCTTGATATAATTGTACAGTGTGGGTATAATCAAATTAGTCTAACAAAAAAGCTGTTACTTTTATGTTGATGATGCACAAGTACAATTTGCTCATGACAATATTTGGGTGCTTTTTAGCATTACTAGAAGGACTACATGAACAACTGAGCTCAACAGAAGTAGATAATGTATTTAGTTCACCCACTTCTATATTAAAGTTCCTAAGCTTGTTATAAGATACTGAGTGATGCTCCTATGTCATAAGAGATGCTATGGGCAAAAACCATCACATAAATATCTGTGATTTATGATACATTGAATGTATCACTGATAGATATGAACTCCCATTTTCCCATGTTAGCTTTCTGTGTGTATGTATTATCCTCTTGATTGTTTCCTCAAGCTATTTCCCAATTTCTTTCTTTGAATCTCCATGTGTAAAGTTTACAAGTGCACAACAATGTAAGACCATACATTTTGTAGGTGTCATCTCTGAAAGACTACTTTTTTTATTTAAGTAACTATATAAATCATAGTCTAGCAAGCGAGAACTTTCCCAATAGAAGAACACTTCCATTTGAAATATATCAGTATATTGTAATGGTTCCAAGTGAAGATAAATAACAGAAGAAAACAGGAAAAAGAAAAAGGAAAAAAGGAAAAGGAAATGGAAATGGAAAAGAAAAAGGAAAATACTACCTCAAGTAATGCATTTTAATGCACATGATCAATTATTTCTGTTTTCACTTAGCACTTTTCTTTCCTTTCAACTCATGCTGTTCTTTTTTCAGTCTCTTATATCTGGCCAGTAGAAAAAAAAGTACGTACAAAAAAAACCATTAAAAGCTTATTACAATTGTTATACAATTCCACTGTCTGTGTTTTACCATATGACTATTTCCTGATCTGAAGCTTCACATCTAAAATTAGATTTGCCAAAATGGAAATAAAATAGAGCAAAAGCTGTGTAACATAGCTCTGTGGAAAGTGTCTAATCCATTAAAGATCAACTTCTCTCTCCATATAATGAAACTCACAGCACCATTCGCCCCACAGGTCTTAGTGGGGTAGAAAGAGATGCAGACAGGATGATTTACTTCTTCTCATTTACAAAGGCTGTATAACATATCTTAATCAAAATAAATAGTGACAAGTTAAGCCTAAGAGTAAACATAGTAAGATGAGACTCATGGGATAAGTGACTTTAAGAAATAAAAGGCTGAATGGTGTTCCCTCACTCTCCTTTTAGTTTGTTCAGATTAA
This sequence comes from Arenaria interpres, assembly GCA_013399435.1. Lineage (NCBI taxonomy): Eukaryota > Metazoa > Chordata > Aves > Charadriiformes > Scolopacidae > Arenaria > Arenaria interpres. The sequence continues at coordinate 12,883 of VXAK01017973.1, forward strand.
TTGTTAATTAAGAGTAACCATTGATTACTGTAGCTTTTGTAGCTAAAAGGAGTCATTTGTGGATGCATGTGTATGCTAGGATATTGTGCACTAGCTAGTAAATGCCTGATGAGTGCCTTTGGACTTAGAAAATATTGTTTTTTGAAACAGCTATGTGATTAAAGCAGTGTGGTATGGAAGAAATGTGCTTAGGAAAGTGTACGGTGGATTTCCACAAACACTAATATGCAACTATCACTGGATACTGACAATACCTTATAGCTACTTTCCCCTGCAGTTTTAAGGAATTTGGAATTCCTTGGAGGAACCAACTGGTAAAAAAAGCCCTCTACACTTCTGATGTGCTTTGATATCTCTGAATCATTTTAAAATGTTAAAATCCTGTGTCAAGAAGAGAACACAGTTAAGAAAGCCACTGCAGTAGAGGTATCTTAAAATACTTTACACTTAGTGCATACATGAGACTCCGTTTATTATGCACAACATGTTATTAAGCAGATGTTTCTAGCATGGCCTTGTTATATGATGTATACTATGCCATCTAGAGACAGAAAGCTAGCAAAACTCTTATCTGAGCATGTCAGGTCTAATGACAGATCTTTTAGATGCTGCTTTATTTTTAATTTCTGGCCATGCAGGATTTTGCTCTGTTTGAGCCAGCTGAAATTAAAAGGAAAGGACAGGTTGCCCAGAGAAGTTGTGGATGCCCCATCCCTGGAAGTGTTCAAGACCAAGCTGGATGGGGCTTTGGGCAACGTGACCTAGTGGGAGGTGTCCCTGCCCATGGCATGGTGTTGGAACTCTATGATCTTCAAGGTCCCTTCCAACTCTGGCCATTCTATGATTCTATGATTTTATGATAACAGCTTGCTCTGTGGCACACCACAACACATCAGTTTGGCATCTTCCTGCTCTTCACCCACATTCAGCCTATGCGGCATTGCTCAGAGTAAAGCAGATGCAGGAAATAAGAAACGTTGGCATTACTCTTCACAGGTCTGTTGAATGGATGAGCAGATAGAAACACCACCAGATGGTGATTAAAGCAGACTGATGAGTGCCTTAGGAGTTTATGCAGGAGGGAAAAGAGATTACTTGGGAGAGGATATGTTGGTAAATGAGGTAGTGGAGGAAAAAAAGTAGGAGTTCAGGGTGACAGCACAATTTCAAATAAGTGAAATGAGAAAGAGAAGGGGGGATTTAGCACTCTGAGGAAAATTTAGAATACAGAGATTTCATCAGAACAAAAGACCTAATTCAGACTGTTCTGGTTTTGATAAGGTACCATGGTGGAGCGTGTGGGAGGAAAGTATATCAGTAGTCCTTCCCTCAGTCTATTCTAGCTTCATTGGAATATTTCATTATTTTGCATCACTTCGTACTTCATGGACTTCCTGCACAGTATTTTCATCTTTACTGTCCTTTGCTCTTCTTTTTTCCCTATGAATTTCTATGAACTATTTTAGGAACAAGTAGAAATTTGGTGTCTGCAAAGTAATGACTCAACAAATTAACTACACACTGTAAGAAAAACTACCTGCTTGCATTTACTCCAAACTCGTGACTTGATCCTTTCATTTGATACTTCTGGTTTATTTTACTTTGAAAGACAGTAAGCAGTTATTCCCTATTGCATGTTTATTCAGCTCAGCATTTTACAGACTCCTGTCCTAAATGTCATGAATTTTTTTAGGATCAATTTTGAGATATGTATAGTATAAGCAGTATAAGAGGAAGTAAATGAGAAGATCCTTCAAACGTTTTTAGAAAATGTTTTCTTCCACTGTTCTAGCTGTGCTTTTCCTAGACCATTTCAGAATAAAAAAAAACTTCTATTCACCTTTGACTGAGAAGTTTTCATTTTCCAGATATTTCAGGCATCTCTATAGAGCCCTCACACATCAAGACAAATATTGGAGTTCTTGATCTCTTTTAAGTTTAGAAATATTGTGGCTGACTTCATGTATTTTTAAATTGATATATGTGTATGTATGTATATATAAAATATGTAAGTCATGACAACAGAAAATATTAGGTTGCTAAAAACTCTTTTTTTAAAATTTACGTGTAATGTAAATGTAATGTAATGTAATGTAATGTAAATTTAATTTACATTAAAAAATGTAATTTCTGGATTTTTGTCACATATATTTTACTCCAGGTTTGGCAAATATACCAACTGCAGTATGGGAAATGTTTCTGGCATATACAAGCAATGACATTTCTGAGAGACCATTCCATAAAAGAGAGTTCATATCATTATCTTCTCATGTCAAGCTCTTCAGTAAAAACGAAAACATAAGAAAACATAATTTGACAGATAAAGTGCTCCTAGCATGTTTCTGAGAACAGAAATCATTGTTTCTTCTATGGCTAGACTTTCATACTAGAACTAAAAAATAAGTGCAGTATATATATGAAAAAAAAAAAGTCTGATGGACTCACATCACAGAACTGACTACAATACGGAAATAAAACTAGTTTAAATCTTTCAAGTCGTGACTCTGTGGGACAAACATCTATATAAAAGAGCTTTCACAGCCTCTTACAACAAAAAGTAAGCCAGTGATACCTACATGCTTTTAAACAGTGGAAAATGTGCCCACTTATCTCACCAACACTATTGGACCTGCAGAGTTTCTAAACATCCAGAAAAAGAAAGTTTGTTGCTAGGGCTTCAACTATGCAGCTTTTTTCAGTTTATACATTGGTTAGCTGCTAGACCAATCACTGATAAGGGATATTACAATAAAGGGTACTTCAGAATAAAGAACAAGTGTGTGTGTGCTCAGTATGTGCTCAAATACCTTTATTTTCCTGAAGACTAAAGTAGATTAAAAGATCTGGTTTGGGATTTATTTTTTTTTTATTTAGTTTTTAATCAACTCTTTTAACATGAGAGAGATACACACAGGGGTAACCATATTTTAAAACACCAGAACCAGATTCTCACAATAACCTCAGTAAAGCACTCCTCTTCTTAATTAATAAGTTTATTTATTGCCATAATACAGAAATTAGTTTCAATTTTTTTTGTACATAATGCAAACAAAAATAGCTGGAGGTCCCAAAAAGTAATTAACTGGTTAGTACAGCACACATGGCTTAATTGTGTTCACCCAAGTTACTGGGTTTTGAATGTCTGAAAAGTCTAAGATTCATCCAGAGAAAAAACAAGAAAAGAAACAAAGGACATGCGAAAGGAAAAAGACCTTTATATTTTCATTGGTGAAGAAAACTTCATTCTCAGAAGTGAATAATTATCTTCCCACTTTAAGAGCTCCCAGATATGGAGTCCTTACTCTTGCAATTACTCTGATACAGATATGCACTTGGTGATTTCCGTGGTATCAGTTCACAAACATTCCCTTTCCAGTTTTGGTAAATATGTACAGAAAGACAACTTTTGCAGCCAAAAAACTGATACATATATGCCAAGTCCTACTGTGCATTCAGATTTGATTTAATTAAGTTAATAACAAAAAATTAATTTCAACATTAATACTGATCAGTGTTCACTCTACTGTGTCTTGTGATTTCATCATGGTTATGAAGCTATACTGTGTCTTCGTCCTTCACATTTAGATGAGGGTAGAATCAAGGATCTGCAGAAGAGCTTGTAAATTTAAATCTATTTGTATCTCCTTTGACATGATTATCACTCCTTCCCTCTGGAATGTAGTTTCCTTTTTGCATGCCCTTTACTTCTCATTTGCATATGCATCATATTTCTTTGTCTGAATTAAAATTTTTCTAAAAATCTTCTGATTTTGGAAACCTTACACATTTTTAATGCTGTGGAAGACTATAAGGAATGATACATAAACATATTTTAAAATAATTAGATTAACTAAAATTAGATTAGAGAAGAATTCCTGATATTACTTTACAAAACTGAGGAATTGCTATCTGCTTCCTTGGACAGTCACCTTCTTTTTGGCAGAATAATTTTATATGACTCAGTCAAATATTTTAGTGCATTTCCTAATTTTTTTCTACTAAATTTATCTTTACCTTGCTTTTAGGGGGTTGAGAAAATTAGAAACGTCACAAAAAAATGTGTAGGGATGGAAATAACTTAAAAAAACCAATGCATATATGACTGAGATTAAATGAGCACGTAAAAGAAAAATAAATTATACTTTGATTTCTAAAAAGGATAGAGGATTCAGTTAATATTCTTGAAAGTAATATCTCTATTGCTTTTCATTCAGGCTAGCAGAGAAAAGGATATTTCTTGCTTTAAATTCAGTAACTCAGACCTTATTGAATAAACTTGTTGTTGAAGAAAAATCCATACACATAAGAATTGTTTCTCTGGGTACAGAGCTGTTGTAAATAAGGATGTACGTAAGTATCATCAACTTCATACAGCTTTACAGAAGGGCTTATAAGCATTGTTAAAAATCCATAATAGCTTTTTCTTGTTTTGTTTCTCATGACCTCTATTTAAAAAAAATAAAATGTTTTATTCTCAGAGATGACGTTAACAAAAGCTTAACAAGAAGAAAGCTAACACAAGCTCAGCGAGGATCAGAGGGAGTCAGGAAGTAGAAAAGGTACATTTAAAAGTTCAGACCTCGGCATATGTCACGTGTCAGAAAGTAAGACATCATATACAACAGACTGCACAAATAACTGTAATTTTCCACATACATTAAACTTGTCTGCTCAATACAACTCAAACTCATTACTTTCCAGATTCCTACATCACTTGGTCCCTTGCCACGCACCAGGGATTTCACTATGTACTGTTCGTTTCTTGATATGAAAGTAACATGTGGTTCCACCTTCACCCTATTTCAGGTATTCTGAAAAGGAAAAACAATATAAACAAAAAGCTGTATTTATGCCCTCAATCAGGTCATTGATTAATATGTTAAACAAGACTGGATCCACTACTGACCCCTGGGGAACAACACTAGTTACAGGCCTCCAACTGGACTCTGTGCTGCTGATCACAACCCTCTGAGCTCTGCCATTCAGCCAGTTGTCAGTCCACCTCACTGTCCACTCATTTAACCCACACTTCCTAAGCTCACCTATGAGGATGTTATGAAAGACAGTGTCACCCTCCCTAAAACAGGCAATTATCTTTCCCTTATTCACAAAGTAAAGTCTTCAATTAAGCACTCATCAAAACGGAAAAAAGATCAAGAGAGTTGCAGAAGCTTCCTGTTGTTCTCCCAAATTATATCTGTATTTATTCTATATTCCTTAACTATATTAATTCCTTAGCCTTTCTTGAGATACATCCCAAGGACGTTTCTTAAACTACCATAAGCAGAATGGTAATAAGAGAGGAACTGTCAAAGTCAGTCATTTGACAGTCAATGTATCTATTCAGTAAATGCGGGTGAAAAAAAAACGGAAGTGGAGAAATTACAGAATGCCCTAATTGCATCTGGAATTAAATAAATTTTTTTGGTAAAAATATTCAAATAATTAAGTTATGGCTAAACAGCTGTAGATAGCTGAGAGATCTTGAATAAAGCGTTGTAACTAGTACATACTGGTAAAGTATGATACAGGCAGTATCTCCCATTTTTAAGGGACTACACCTTAAGCCATCATACCAGTATGCAGTAATTTAATTTGACCTCTTGACTGAACACCATATGTTGGTTACCAGAATGTCAGATTTGTGAGTAGGGAGAAACCAAGACTGCCGCTGAATGAGAGTAACGTATAACGTAATGTGATGATGTCATGTGACCAAGTGAATGAAATGAGCAGAGCATTTCTGGGATGTCTCACTTCTCCTCATGAGCTAAATAGTTGTAGAAATTTTTAATCCATTTATTTCTAATTTTCTACTACTTTTTATGTGACAAAAATGCTGTAACTCAAAATATGAGCCAATAAAAAAAATTATAATTTTATTTACTAATTATTTTGATATAGGAAGAAATGTTTTTAACTCTAAATCTTATATGTGCTGTCATTAAATGCAAAATGCCAAATATTTGATCAAAACTTTCTGTTGAGCTTCGCAGAATGATAACATAACAAAACCTCTTTGCAACTATATAGAATTTTTTAAAACTTGCTCAAAGTTGCTACTCAGGACATTTGTCATATTTAAAACAAATACCTTTCACTATGCTACATCTCACTCTTTTCTTTCTCAAAAATGAGGGCAGAGGTTACCACGTAGACAGAGAGGAACTTCCTTTGATGTGAATGAGACTTTCTACACATATTTGAAGGCAGAATTTTTCCTCTGATAGTATATATTTCTGTAGTACAAAAATATAAAGGGATACTACATTTAGAAAGCAAAAGGTTATGTGAAGAAAAAGAACAGAAGCGGTAATAGTTTTCCATATTCTACTGTGGCAGGAGTTTATGATTTCTGTATTTGGCCTCTGTGACAAGATCTAAAACTTAAAAAAATCTGCAAATTGGGCAGAGCCAGAACCAGTATGAACAGCTCACACTTTCTAATTTTAAAAGAAGTACCAAATCACATCCAGCTAAAATGATCATCAAGAGGTACTCTTGCATTGTCCTGTTGCAGGATACAGTATACCTTGATGGCAGAAAAAACATCCAAATGTGGATATACACACTTTAACAATAAGTTAATTGTTATTATTAACCTAACCCTCATTTTAAGAGGTACTGCCATAAACCTCTAAGCTTTTAAAATGAACAAATCACATAGGGAATATTTCTCTGTCTCTCAGTATTGTCTGGAACAGGTATGAAAAATATTTAAACAATTTTAAACGTTATTACTTTTTTTTTTAAAACTTCCCTACAATGTCCTAAAAAGTATTTTTCAGCACAAAATATACCATATGAAAAGCTCTTCCCGAGACACAATCATTCGCTAAATTACAAAAGAGTTACTGATGTAGGATTTATTGGTTACAGTATAGTATCTCACCACCACCACTCTTTCTTAGGAAGGACTTAATCATTTTATTTTATGATTTCTACAGACAATGATAAGAAAGACTTAATGTCTCCCTTGGGGAAAAAGAGGAAGAGAAGCCTATATAAGTACAAAATAGCAATTACCTCTCATGGTTCTTCATACACCCTATATTGGTTGTGAAATCTAATTTGTGACTATGGAGCCAAAATACATTGCTAACTGAATATTATTTTGGGTGGAGCTATAAATACTCTCTCTCAACCAGGAGGACCTCCCGGTCATTTCAGAAAATAAAGATATTGGTATGTCTACCAAAGAGAACTAAACATAAATGAAAGATTTATTCAACAGTGATTTTTCCCTATCTAGGCTAACCCAGCGTATATCCTATTTCAAGCGTTTCCTAACTTTTCCAGCAGTGGTGTTATATATGAGAAAGAAAAGAATGCAGGTCTTCACTCCTTAGAGCCCTAATTAAAAAAAAACAAAACCAAACACTAGGATCAAGACCCTTATACAAATGTGATTATGACAAATAAAGATTATGCTTATTTCACTGCGAGACTGTGTACCCATAAAAAAAAAAAGAGGTCTTTCAGAGATTCAAAAACACCCCATATGTTTAATTTGAGATTGTTTATCTATCTTAATCATGAGATCTATCTATAGTTTAAGATAATAATTGAGATATTTAAATATATACATGTAAACATTCATATGTATGTAACTAAAATAGACTATTTTTACATTACAGTTTTGCTCAAGGTAGGAATATTTTACAAGTCCTACAGTTTCCTATTCTATGAATACATTAATTCATCCATGGGAATAAAGACTAAATGATCAATAACAGCTGGAGAAACTGGATGCCCATAGCTATTAGGTTTTGAAAATTGTAGACCAAACACCTCTTGCTTCTCTGCTACAATTCTATGTACCACATAACTCACATGAAGACTTTGATTTGTGCCATTTGGTACGGAATATTAGAAACAAAATCACAGGAGGCACAGTTTTACATAGGAAACTAAATATATTGAGTAAGAGAAGAAGTGTGAAACTCAGCTATGTACAGCAGTTTGCAATGAATAGCTGAACCACCACTAAGCTTATTGTGCTTTTTATTTTTTTATGCTACAATCGTGTTTTGCCTGCATAGCACTAGATCCAAAGGAAGAACATCCTAATATGCCAGTCATGTATTTTGATATCAGACAATGAATACTACAGCATTTGATGTTTAATTCATATCAAAACTTATGCCTAATGAATATGTTTTAAGGACCAGATGTGAACAGAACAAACAATTCTTACGATAGCATTTAAAAAAATACATTGAAAGCAAATTTGATATACAAAGGGCTCTTTCTAGAAGGAAATGCTGATTATTTCCACTTGTAATAGCACCAGATCATGCAGTTTTCTAATGATGACACTCCCCCCTGCCTCATTTTATTCCCTAACATGTTAAAAATGTTCCCAGCCTTTCAGACTTAGTTACAAAGGCACATTTGGCAGACCCATCTTTGATAGCATATTTTTAAATCTGCTTCTGTAACCCAGGAGAATCTTTTAATAAAGAGATTAAAGTATTGAATTTTTATTCTCCATGCTCAGGAGGACAGTGTTTGACCCTGATGACTAATTGTAAGATAAACTTTATTGCATTATACTGGACACTAATTAGACCGGTTGGAACACTTTTCCAACAATGTAGCATGCCTCAGTATCTAGAAAAATCCTCAGTATTTAGGAAAAAAAAATAGTAGATACAGAGAAAGGGACAAAGAAAAGGAAAAATGTCTACTTAAAATCATCAAAAATTAAGTGGAAGACCGTAACAGATTAAAAATAAAGAGGATTATAATTAAATTAAATTGCTTTGTGGTGGAGATACAGCTGATCAGATTTTTGTTTGTTTGTTTTGTTTTTAATATCCTATTTTGAGATAAGAGGATATTTCAGAAGGAACAGGAGTTGTTTACATAGATGATGCAAAATTGTGTCTTCGCAGTCAACAACGATAACTTGACTTGCAGCAGCATTAACTATCATCTTCAATCCTGAAGCATACTGTTCTAATGAATGCATTTTGATGTAAACTGACCACAACCCCGGCAAATAAAGCCAGAGTCTTCCACCAGGAGGCTGTGTAAATAAGTTATTATGCTTTCATGAGACCCATGTTAAGATCTGCATAGGACAGTGGTGCCAATGCTTACTCAGAGCACGGCAAATATTTTACAACTAGTACTGCCATACCGCTTTCCTTTGTGCTTATGTGGGTTTCATTTGGTTTGGGTTTTTTTGTTTGTTTTTGTTTTGTTTTTTGGGGGTTTTTTTGACACAGGACAACATCTGGCTTGAAAAAAAACCCCAAACTTGATAGTCCTTCCATTACCCTTTTTTTTCTTTAACCAAACCTACATTTCATGCATCATGATGACACTGATGTGGTGGAATCCCTTGTTTTTAAGATTAGACTTGCTTTAGAATTAGAATTATTCAAGGAAGAGAGTCCACGGACAGTATAAGCAATCATAAAACTATACTGTTATACTCCCCCTGAAGCCCTAACAGTACCAGAAAGGAATATTCAATTCCATCAAATCAACAAGCTGATCTTATTAGAGGGCCGTGCAACTGCTAGAGCTGACACAAGAAAGTGTGAACTCATATCTGATAGACAGAGAGAGAGAGAGACAGGCATGAGGAGGAAAAGAAGAGGGAGAAAGGAGTGAGAACACAAGTGTGACCAAGCCTATACAACAGCAATCCACTGATATATCGATATATGACAATCATAAAAAAGCAGTGCAAGGCTTCAAAGGATTACAAAGTGGATATGAGGACAAGACTTTGTCATCACAATGCGCTGATGAGTTCAGTACTTTGATAAACTGACCTTTGAAAATGTTCACTGCAGATTTAACTTTTAAATTACTTAAAATTTTTAAATAAATATAAGCTATTGCATAGCATCAATGACCAAGTTTGTCCATTTTTTTTCCGAAAGGAAAGATAATGGACAATATGTCCACATGCTTACATGATTTTCTACAGTGAACTGAAGCACCCACATACTTTAATCACAATCAGTGAAGAGAGAAGAGTATGTAACATCTGAATAATTTTCAGAATTAGTTAAATAGGAGTCAAAAAAGATTAGTACAACTTATAGTCTGGTTTTATGATCATTTTTAAGTGACATGTGTGCCAATATTCAGTCTCACATAACTCATGGTTTTCCACTTCTAACTTTTGTTTGGTAATAATTTTTTTATGATCTTTTATGATTTTTATGGTCTTTTGCTTTAGTATTTAGTTAGTATTGTAAGTATACTTTTTGAAATTCTTGAGAAGGTGGTACCTTTAAATTCTTTCAAACTAATCTAAACATCTTTATAAAAAACAATAAAACTAAAACAAACAAACAAACAAAAAAAAAATCCCACAGGAAAACGGTCCTTAAATAATGAAAAGAAAAAATATTATTCCTTTTTTGGTCTCACACATATTTGCACCCTTTAAAAATATGAAAAATATTCCATTCATTTATTTCATCATTCAAACCATAGGCACTAAAAATTCAAATGAACCCTAATTAGAGTGATTATCTTAAAACTTTGGTAGAACTGTTCTCATTTATATTAAAGAAGTTTCTAGTTCAAAGGAAAACTCTTTGTAATCACAGAATCACAGAATCATGGAATAACATGGGTTGGAAAGGACCTCTGGAGATCATCTAGTCCAACCCCC
>VXAK01017975.1:0-46074 GCA_013399435.1 Arenaria interpres
CCAGATTTTGCAAAATCTGGAAAACACACAAAGTATTGTGCGTCATAAGAGTAAAGATAAAAGCTTTAAACACACCAGCCAGTCCTCTTACTCCACCATCTCTTATATGCTGCAAAGAGAGTAGCCCTTCTGTGTTGGGCATCTAATTCTTGTGTTCTGCAGATGCTGCAGGGACCTCTGGTTCTTCCTTTCAATTCTCTGTCACACCAAAGCCATGTTCCTGCACTAGACAGTATGAAACACTAAATATGCAACTTTAGTGTGAAAAAAGACATTTCTTTTAAGGGAAAACTAAGCTACTTTACACTTTGCCAGAATGACCATATTGCTAGGTGTGGCAGAACAGATGAAGGTCAAAAACTTACTCAAGGTTAGGATGGCTGATGTACCTAAGCCTCTGTAGCCAGCGCTGCAGTAGGCAGTGGCTACCACAACGTCCATGCGCAGGATAGACACAGAACATCTAAATTCATACACTTGTTTTTTATAGGTTAAATAACTTCTCTAGACAACTTCTTAACTCATTTCTTTACTTGTTAGTTACACTACATTCTTGTAAGAAATTGACAGAAATGTATTAACAGTTCTTCTTAAAAGTTATCTTTTTTTACCTATGTCTTTCTTTTTTTTGGTTCATGCAACTGCTATCAGAGGTGAGCAGCAAATTTCTAATCAACACATTTAATCACACTGTCTCTTCAGAGAGGCCACTGTAGTGTTCAAGTAACCTCATTTGTCTGGGTTCCTGGAAATTACTTGGAAAAACAACAGTGTGCAGCTGCAGAAGTGATGTAGGGTGAATAGGGAAAAGAGGTGTGCCAGCCTCTTCCTCAGCTCCAGCATTTCTCCCTCAATTTAGAAAATGCAGAGGATCCAATTAGCAACATTGAGTAGGGTTTCCAGAGCTATTGATGTGACTCTGCATGGAGCACTTCACCCACCTAGAGAAATAGCATATCTAACTCAAAATATTAAATAACAGGTTTTTATTATATTGGCTAACTGGTATTGGAGAGACTAAAGTCATTATCACTGTTGCTTACGATTTGTTATGTGGGCACATCAAATACATGTTGGAGATTTCAGTGGGCAAAATTGACAGCAACTTAAAGGGGCACCAACTGTTCAATTTATCTCATTAACTTCAGGCTCTTAAGTAACCTGTCCTTCAGAAACGCTTCAAGAGATTTCATTGACTGCAGAGTGAACTGAAGGAGATTAGCTCCTAACTTGACACCTCAGCTGTAGTGAATCAGAGACCAGCAGTCAAAGACAGGAGACTGAATCACCGGTTCTCTTCACAGCTGTACTGCTGGTGACTTGTGAGCAAGCCTTCTCCTTCCCCATTTCTTTGTCATCCCTCTCATGTTCCTTCCCTAGACTGGGAAGCTCCCAAAAGTGAAGCACATATCTGCACATTTGTGAGATACTAAACCCTGTAGGGTCCTGACTTTCACTGGGGCCTGCAGCAATTATTGACACATAACTTTACAATCTGAATTACTACATCACCAGCAGAACTCATTTTGACAAGGCAACAGTACATGATAAAAAAAACCACCCTCCGAATTAGATTATTCTAATGGAAGTACAATCTTCTACATCTGAGTAGAATATTAATGTAGAATTGGAAACAGCACCTTGGTATTAGGAGCCTAGTCCCTAAGTTCACTATATAATGAATGAACGGAGATTGGCATAGCCAGATGGCAATTCAGATCCTAGGTAGGCTGAATTGACCCCTGGAAGTGTCTGTGAATATTAACAATTCCCCTTAATTATTTGAAAAGCACGTCTTAATTTACACTGAAGCCTCTAGTGTATTTCTCTCCTTTCCCACCCGCCTTACAAAACGTTGACACAGAAGACACCAAAGTAGAAAATCCCTAAAAAAAACTCTTAAAGATTTGCTTTTATCTTCTTTTTTGAGCTGTCTATGCAACAGATTGTTTTAACCAGTTTAGTTGTACTCTCTGGACTAAAACACTCTGGCAAACTGAAATTTTATAATTATCAATTTCAAATAATAGATCAAAAAGCACTTAGATGCCACCCAGTACAGACAAACAAACAAAAAAAAAAAGACAAATTCAGCGTCTATTGATGCAACTGTCAAAGGTCTCATTTCTTGCAGGTTTTGGCTTTGAATGGTGGAGCCACCACAACAGTATCATTGAAACTGGAACTACTATGAATGATGGTGAAAAGAAAAAAGAACATGAAATTAAGTTGCCCTTGCACCAATATAGCATTTTTCTGTGTTTCCACGAAGCATAACAGTTGAAGAGGGGAAACCTGGACATAGGCCTATTCATATGAACAGCTGCTCCTGCTAATTACCTGTCGGTTTCTAAACTCCTCATCGGAAGGCAAGGGAACAGCATTCCCAGCACTAGAACTATTAAAAGATCATCTGTTTCTATCATCAGACCAGAAATGGAGACTCATCTCCCTAGGATGGCTAGTAAGAAAATTTGGAAGGGAACTGTAGCAGACAAGGATTTGTTCATCTCAAATTCTGCCACTGTATTGCTGTCCATGACCTTTTCTGTTACCACCTGCTACAGTGGGAGATTCTGCTCTGAGGTCCCATTAGGAGCTGCACATTCATGGGTAGTGTAGGAAGGTAACGGGGAGGATGGATGACCAGAGACATGAAAAATGAGATGGGAGTAACATTCTCTAAGACAGGAACACTGTCCTCAGTTGGAAACTCAGTCTGAAATCTTTTTCACTAGCCCCTTCGTGTTTCAGGCTGGGAAGGAAAATCCCAGGCTACTTGCTTTCATCAGCCATTCACAGTTGTCTGAAGTCTCTGCTGTAACTGTTTGTAGGTGCCAGCTCTGCAGGGAGATAAGAGTGGAAGGTAAAATACAACTCACAAGATCAGCAACCCTTCAAAAACTTTAAAATCTATTGGGCCTAAATAGATTTCTCCTGGGACACTGTCATCAAATAATGAAGGGAGCTGTTTAGATTTTCCAGAAGCATCTTGGGGAGGAACAAAAGTGGGGTCTGGATCCAAATGCACTGAAGGTAATAGAAAGATTCCTGCTAACATCAGTGAGGTTTGGATCAGGCTGGCAACTGCTCACCAGGTATTTGCACCAAGAGTTATTAACACCCTACGCTAGGAAACAATTTAATGCATCCACAAAATTCAGAGGGTTTTAAGGAGATACTTCAGTCACCTTCTGGCGCAGACTTTAGAATATATCCAGTCTCATCTAGTTTATGTAAAGAGTAGACATCATGAAAAATATAATCAGCTCAGTAAAAGCTTATCACTAGCCACTTTTAAAAGCCCACAACACTTTTGTTCATTATCAATATGTGATATCAAATGTAACAGAGGAAAGGGTTGGTGGATCCTGTATACAGTACGGATTTTTCATGCTGCCAACAATTAATTTCTCCCACAAATGAAACACCTTTCATATTATTTTGTCAGGNAGTGTTTTAAGCGAAAAGTCACAAAAATGGATGAAGATATTTTCAAAGAAATAATACACTGGAGATTCCTCACTACCAATTGTCCCTAGGTGGGAGGATTTTCCATTTTTTTTTTTTTTTAAACCTATATATAGTTTATAAGCATTTTTTTGCATCTTCTGTCAAAGCAAACTGAATGAGGTATCACTTAGCTTCATTTCCTGAGACCTGACCAAGGGTCAGCAATTACCTTGAACTGATGTCTGACATTAGCAAATAGACAATCCCCTCTTGTTTCCCACTTGGTGAATCAGCAGTCCCCATGCTAATCGCTCGACAGATTTTGCTAAAGCAGAGGAAGGGGAATTCCAGGTTGACAAATAGGTCCCTGGAGAAATGCACCTGTCAGTTACAGGAGAGCCTACATGGCACCACAGAGGCAAAAGCAACAGGATGGATCCATGCCACTGAAAGTGATATTCACAGGGTCGTGGCAAGAGCAAGCTACGCTGACGCGCACAGGTTACCAGGGCAGCACCCAACCGATAGGTATTATCCACCACAGACCCCAGAAAGAAAACCAAACCAATCCATCATTTAAAAGCATAGCAGTGCAGAAACAGGAGATGCACTGGTCAACTGACTTTTTGCTCCTTTTGTTGTTTCTTGCTGTATTGCCATCCCACACCTGTATACCATCAGCATCCTAGCTCCCTGTAACCCAAAAACATTCCCTCAACCAGTTGTCCCAGAGAAAAACACTAAACCTTCCAAAATTGCTACCCTCCTAAAACACGTCTTTTTCAGAAAAAGGCCCTAAACACTTTTTCCCCCACTTTCTCTCCAAATAGAGTCATTACCTCGTCTCCCATAGTGATCAACAAACACTTGGGACAGATCCCGAGCCAGAACCAACTACAGCATTTGAAACTTTAGTCTTGCAAATAGGAAATCTGAAACTGCTACATCATTCAATATCAGAAGAAAAATACAGACACAAAGAGCACCTTTGTGACCTGTTTCTGGGAAAGGTGATTTTAAAAGGGGTAGGATAGATGGAAACAAAGTCAGGAGGTGGGGGACAGGAATGTAGAGGCTGGGCCATGGGTTGGGGTCTCTTTCCTCTTCTTCCTTGCTCTCTGTAACCTCCTTTCTCTCTGTCACACCAAGGCAAGCTGGGGACCTGGCTGCACTTTGTGATGATTTCATCCCACATTGGGAGCTGCAGCACTGAAGGTACAAAATGCCTCTCTTGACTCAGAAATCTCCATTAACTCCCCACTTCTGTTGCAGCTCTGCTCACTGCAGCACTTTGCCAGGGAAAATGAGTACCGCCAGGAGCTGGGGAGAGCATCTCACTGACACCTCCTTCTCCCCAGAGTAGGAACTGAGTCTGTACAGTCCTACAACCAGGACATGGCAGGACAAGGCAGAGTGATACACAAAATTAATAGCATCAATATTGCTATTATCACATTAGCACAAGCTCCAAATGTTTTTGAATTACAAGACCAGCCTGGGATCAGCCTTCTCAAACAAGTCATGGAAAAGCACGGAATACATTTCTCCCTAGCTGTCAAATTGGGCTCTCCTCTCAAGCAAAGTGTAATTTTTGCTTTCAAAGAACTGAAAAAAAAAAATAATCATAGGAAGCTGGCATTTCTGTTCTAATAATGAAAGGTATATCAATCCAATTTTACTCATCATGAACACAGAAACTTTAAGAGTGCCCTGAATTTCCATTATTCAGGTGCCCGCTGATGCCCAAATTAGCTCTGTTTCACAGCTGTTATTAGTAGTGCTTTGTACCTGCTTCACAACTAACAAAACAGTTTTATATTAACACAGGGACCTAAATAGATTTGTCCATTAAATGCTAGTACATTAGACCCAAGGTGTCCCTTACAAGTATCCCAGTGGAGTTTTCTAAACAATCTTGGCTAGAGCAACCTTGGGAAGCAAGTTTACTGAGAAACATTGCTATTAATAATAACCCTTCCAGGGCTGAATCCAGGGTCTAACACAGAGCTGTTCTGGAAGTGTGACTAAAGCTACACCATCCTAGTGGGAAGAGGGAAAAATAAACTGTTAGAAGTAACATGAAGAAAAAAAAATCCCAGCAGAGAATGGTGTGATCAAAGATTTAGATTCAAAATCCATTACATTAAGTAGGGTCTTTTTTTCCCTCTCTGCATTGAAAATGATACTGCAAGGGCAACAAAAGTATATTCCTGACAGATCAAAATACGATTTTTATCTCTAGAGGGGAAA
This sequence comes from Arenaria interpres, assembly GCA_013399435.1. Taxonomy (NCBI): domain Eukaryota; kingdom Metazoa; phylum Chordata; class Aves; order Charadriiformes; family Scolopacidae; genus Arenaria; species Arenaria interpres. The sequence continues at coordinate 5,704 of VXAK01017975.1, forward strand.
AGACTTGTTAATTTCTTGGTGGGCTGGGCAAAGCAATGAGATTCATATTGTTGTAATTATTAATTTCTTCAGTAAAGTGTTAAATCTCCAGGTACTTTACCTATTGGCTACATTTTTTTGTATTTCCAGTATAGCTATTTAATGTCTCATCTTCTCAGAGGAAAGGAATCTGAATGGAATTAAGGATGCATGATCACAGCTAGCAAAATGAGCAGAGTCAGGGATAGGGACAGAGAGAAAAAATTAAATCCCTAATAGTTTAGACTGCCCAAGAACACCACTGGAAAAATATTCTTTGCAATATTAATTTATTCTTATTTAGGTAGATTCTTGTATCCTGATTAAAGCCATTTTTCACCACTACAGTGGTACCAATGAGTGCATATTGGTTGTATCTGACCAAAAATATTCTCTAGAAAGGGACAGTCTTTCAAGATGGTATTGATCTGGAAGTAGCATGCACAAGCAAACATACCCACTCTGAATACAAACGCACATGTATACAATTTCTGCCCACAATTCTTTTCTGAAAAGCAACCACCCGTAGCTATGACTCCTGCTAACTTGCACTAGGATCAAAGACTTTGTGAGTGGAGATCTGCCCCCAGTTCTTCCTCTCCCTGGGAAAGCTGTTCTTTTGCAGCCAGGGAGGGTAGGCTGGACAGAGAAAGGAAAACTGGACTGATGATCACCTGCTAGAAATCACCATCACTGTGTTTTCCTACTCTTCACTCCAGGCTTGCTGCCTGATCCAGGGCCTCTTTCTCCTGGCTGTCACCTGCTGTGGCTTATTATGGCAGGAGAGTTGGGGACCAGTAGAGCCAGTGGTTTCTGCAGCCTGCTGGGCAAGGGGACCAAAGGATCATGCTGCAACAACGCCCATGCCTCACCATTTCTTGGGCATGTGCAAGAGAGGGGCCACCAGGGAGGTGAATCCAGACTCTCTTCATCCAAAGCCAGTGCCAGGCAAGAGAGCACTAAGGTATTGTGTTACGTGATGTACTAAACAGCAGTCTGCTGTTTTTAGCAAATGCCTTTAAAAAATATAAAAAATATTTAAGTCTGAATTAAGTAATTTGTTCAGCCCCAAATTATTATTTTTTTAGTTTATTGAAAAAGCCAGGATGATTGTGCTGAGGGACAAGCCAAAAGGTTTTGCTTTTAATCTTCTTTTTTTTTTTTTTTCTTCTTTTTGCTTGCTCAGTGCTATTCATAAAGCATTACCACCTAGGGATAGGTTGCAAGGGGTCCAAATGTGATGATCGTTTCCATATCACTACCTGAGACTAGAAGAGGCCAAGGGGGAACGTACTTCCTACCGAGCTTAATATTTTCAAGGAACAATGCCCGTTACAAACCCACAGTGCCGCTGGGCCCCAAATTCTCCTTTTATTAAGAATCAGTCAATGCAACTCCACCTTGGGAAAAATCAGTCTCCAAGCCTCAGCCACGAGCCTTTCTCAGAAAAGGGGGCTCTTGCCATGCCTTTCTGGTTCCCTCCTTTGGCCTCACTGCAGCAGACCAGGATGCTAATTGGAAAAGCAAGGCTAATTAAAACCAGAGAGGCAAAAGAAAATGGGGGAGGGAATGGAGAGAGAGGGGGAAGAAAAAAAAAAAGTAAATTCAAGCACATAACAAAGAACATTTCTGCCCTGCTGCTCCTAGGAGGGATCTCGTAACAGTGGTGCAACAGCCCAGAGGCTACAAGGAGAAAAATTAAGCTACTGTGTATAACAATGAAAACATCAAACCCTTTGTGTACCATCAAAATGGAAACCAAGAAATAAAGTTAAGATGCTAAACATGTGTTTGAGGAGCACTGAAGCATGCGGCATGTATTTGACTTCCACCTTCTGGGGAGTGCAGGGAGGCATGACTGAGATCTATTAAATCCAGTGATGGCCGAATGCTCCGCAGGTGCATAGAGCTCCAGTCAGGGCACAGACCCTGAAGTTCAGACACACAGATTTTGAAGGGCCGTTACCACCAGGCAAACACACTGCCTTCCTTCCTCTGGAGAGAAGTATCCATCATCCATTGGGAGAAGGTGTCATAACCTTTCTCAGTGAGGATGCTTTGAATGCTCATCCTTCCACCAGACACTTTTGTCTCTCTCACTCTGGGGCCAGCATACATCCCATCCACCACAGCAAGGAAGTACCTTTGGATGCAAGGAAGCTGCATAAGACCTGCATAAATTTTCAGGAAACCTCTCCTCACAAATGTGATATCCCAGCTCCTTGTTGCCTCTAACACGCTGTTGTATAGGGCTTGCCAATGCGACTTTGAAATCAGCAAGGCCCAGAAAAACTGAATATTAGGATTTAAAAGGCAAGAATAGAGACGCTTTTTCTCCTCTCTAATTATATACATTTTTTGTTCTGAACTCTTCTAAGAATGATAAAGCCAAACTAAATCTCAGGTGATGTAGAAATCCTTCTTTTTGTTCAGCGAGTCAAAGGGGCAGAAGGACGTAATGAAAGGGCCAAGACTGACTCTAATTTTGCTCCTTGCACATCCCCTCCTCCCTTTCCTGTGGGGGAGTTTCACATCTTTTGCAGTCCCCAAGTGCCCCCAGTGCTGCTAACCCCTTTACTCCTTCCACACAAAGCTCACTGTGTTTTCTGCAGGTCACTGGATTCTCCACGTCCCAACCTACACATGCAAAGGAAAAGCTTGTGGCAGCAAATATGGACAAGATCATACTCCTGACCACTCTGATTCCAGCAACCCAGACGTGACAGCCTCCTTGAGTAATACAGCTTAAGACTCACTTTAAGACCATTCAGACACAGGGACATTTAAAATTCCCCAGGAAATACAAAGCCTGTAGGAATATATTCAAGACTCCTGATAACAGTTCAGAAAGACTTTTTTTTTTTCCCCTATGAGACCACTTTCATTTCAGCTGGGAAAGAGATCTCCCTTTGCTTCCTCACCAGGATCACAATAAGTGTGATCGGACCTTAAGGACAAAGATAGGAAAATAAATAAATAAAAGCATGCAAGGACAATCGCAGAGCGGCCAGTGTTAATGTCACCATATAAAGGGTCTGTCAGCATTTCCATTAGAAACTCCTATTTTCAAAGGTTTATAACTTGGCCATAAAAATTCACTCTGAGCAGCAGCTGGAAACTTGGCAAACAAAATCTCACTCAGCTTTGATTGATTTTTCTTTTTCTTCCTTTCCCCCTGTTCCCCATCTACCTTCATCCTTTATCTTCCCCCCATGCCCACCCCGCCTCTTTTTTCCTCCTTCTAGACATTAAGTTTGGGTTGATTTAACCAAAGGAGTGCAAGGACAGGCAACCTGACACACACTGTCAGCTGCACTAACACTGTTCACATTTTGTCTTTTCTGGTTCCTGCAGCTTTGTTTATAGGGCCTGCAGTTTTGGGGGGCCTCCAGATATTACTTACTTTGCCTCCAGATATTTTGAATAATGCATTTTCCAAAATTTTCAGAACAAAGCTCTGCTTTGGGATGATCGCAAGTACCATGTGTCAATACACCAAACCCCCATAACTTCTTTGAAGAGAAACAATTCATGAAAGAGAGAGAAAGACTCATCTTGAAACTGCACGTTGTGATCAGCCCTTTGCAGTGGGTGAAGCCTGGTCAGAAATGTCAGGATAGCTCAGTTAGACAGAAGAAATTCTGCGTCTCCTGGCCTGCGCTGATTTTGACCCACCAAATCCCTTCTCCTGTCATACAAAGGGCTCATCTACATGGGATGTTTAAGTGAATATGACAGCAGCCATCTTGGCTGACACTTGAGACTAAACTGGAGACTCTAAGGATGACGCTGTGCAACTTGAATTAAATTGCAAAGGCGGACGGACCAGGCACGGAGAGGGGACGCATAACATATGCTGAACAGCGGGAAGGCAGCTCTGTAGGTATGAGTGACTTGAATTAAATGCAGTTTGCCCTGGTACAAGTCACTCCCCCAACAGCCGCTCTGAGTATTCACAAGTAAAAGCAGGGAGAGGAAGGAGGAAAGGAAAATAGGTGCATCGGTATCATTGGACAGGGAGATTTAAAAAGAAATCCCACTGAAGGTAGGCTTTTCAGGTGATGCCAAACAAACAAATGTTGTGAAAGTGGAGCAAGGAGACTGAAAAGGAGGCATAAAAGGCTAAGAGTTCAGGTTCAGAAACATCCCAGTGTTTGAGATGCTTCTCTGAACTGCCTGAGTTAGCAAAAAGGAGATGATGGTGGGGAGGCAGTGGGCTCTATCACGAGATTTTCCATTCCAGTTTGTATTGGCAAAAGCATAAACTCAAACACAAAATAAAAACAAAAGAGAGATTAAATAAGGAGGAAAAAAGACAAAATACTGACAATCTGAATTTTGGGTCATCACATACTGGGGTGTCGGTGGGACTACATTCATGGCTGCCTACTGGGTGTTGAATCCCACTGAAAGTTTGTTGTTTTTTTCCCACCACACGTCATAATATAATTCAAGCTGGACAAAATGAGGTGACAAGACCAAAATAGCCATGGTGTGTATTATGCATAATCTGAAATATTTAGTACACTCTTTTTATTTTTTGCATTAATCTAAGCAAAATAAACAATTTTATTAGAAGGGCATAAGGAAATTACCTTCCATCAGTATGGAAGTAGCCTCTTTATATCATGATCTCATTTTTCAGACCCTGCACACAGAATTATCTTTAGAGTGAGACGTCTCCCTCTGCTTTCTGTTTTGCACATACTGAACTGCCTAAGAAGAAATTTAGGGCAGTGTCTCTGCCTTCCTCCAAGTATTTCATATTTCTGCATCCGTTAAACATGAGCAGTTACTTTAGATGCACACTGAATCCAAGCTCTCAGAATTCATATTCAGGGGGTTTTATCCAAATTCCATGCAATCATGTTTTGTCAATGACCTAAGATGTAAACCTACTTGCTCAGTGGCCTAGGGTTTATCCAACAAAACATATGAGCTCATCTAACTTAAAATCATCTGTCTCAATTATCCCATATGCAAATAAGATAACAATACTTATCTATCCTCTAGAAGAAATGCTGCAAAAATCAGTTCCTTAAAGGAAATAAAAAAGTAAGCATCAAATTAAACAAGAAGACAAATTTAGTTAAAAATCATACTCTCACATTTCTGTCAGAGTACGTAAGCTCAGCAAATGCTTGTTTTCTCCTATTAAAGTAGCGGTGTCCCCTAGCAGAGAAAGAAAGGGCAAGCAAATAAAATGTCAGGAGAGAATTGAGGCTGCAAGGAAGCTCACAGAGAAAAGAAGGAACGCAGTAATTAGGAGAAGGACTTAGGGAAACAGTTACACCATCCCATGGAGTAAGAGATCAAGTGGAAAGGAGAGGAACCAGGAGAGACTTTGTTTTTGATGTTTTTAATTGATGCAATGCATGGCTGATGCCTGAAGATTTGCTACCAGTTTTGTTATTCTAATTAGCGAAGTGTACAGACAGGCAAACCAACATCAAAACCCTGATCCATCGCGGCAGACCTCAGGCAGCTTCAGCAGCAACTGAGGAGATGCGTAAAGCACTGTGACACCAAACACCTACACACTGAAAAAAGAGATTTATGGACTAGTGTGCAAGACTGTCAGGGAGACTATCCCTTATTGTGGGACAGAGGCACCTTTGGCAAGCTGTAGCTGCAGCAGCAGAAGTAAGGCTGAGCATTAAAAGCACAGACACAGGGCTATAAGCTTAAGCTTGTACTTGAGGGGGGCGGGGGTGTTTGCTTTTTTTTTTTTTTTTTGACAGAGGTTCATGCATATGTTTGATATGTAGATGTAGATTTAAATGAGTTAAGACAGGCTAAGTAAAGTTACTGGATAAGAGAGGCTAAGGAGGTGTATGGTTAGGGATTAGAGTGCGATGATAAATGATAATATGGTTTCATAATTAAAGCAAATCTTATGTTAAGAAGGACTGGAGTCTGTTTGACTGGTAGATAAGGTTTGGGGTCTATTTACAGTCCAAAGGCACATTTAGACTGCTGAATCTCCCAGTCCCGAGTAGATCCTTTGACTGTGTGATGAGCAAATTTTTCATTTTCTTACTGACTCCACCTTATTCAGGGCACATCCTGGTTTCTGAAGGATTGAGTTTTTTCTTTGTTATTGCTATCCAGGAGTTAATCTTTGAAAATGTGACCTAGTTCTCTAAATATTTGACCTTCCTATCCCTCGCACATCCCATCTTCACTTTCCTCCAGCTTCCCACACAAACTGCCAGCCAAACACCCTCCACATGGCTTCACTTCTTATGGGGTACGAGAAGGGCAGCACAAAACCAAAAATTGTACACAAAAGTAGCAGTGCTGATGTTTCCCTCTGAGGGTATTCACTTTACAGTTCACAAAATGGCTACCCAGCTATAAAACCATCAGTGAGTGCATCATATACATATATCGAGACAAAATAAACTTGGATATACCTGGGTATATCACAGTCCCAAGTAAACGACTTGAGGCATCACAGCTATGTAGGAAGCTAATCTTGGTGTCATATAATCCCAACTACCAGTTTATTATTTCTTCCACTTCCATTCAGAGACAGATTTTCCAGTCTGATAAAGCATATGTCAACCTGAAATTAGGAATTGAGGCTATTCACATGTAAGAGATGGACTTGAAAATTATACTTTGACATTTTGAGTTTGAAATTACTTCAACAAAAATGAATATAGTTTTCATAATCTGTATTTGTTTGTTTTTTGGATTTTTTGTTTTTTATTTTTTATTTGCCTTTCTTTGGGGGGAGGAGTATGTTTCAATCCTTTACAGAGTTCCTTAAAACACAGACAACATAAATCCTTCTAACAGCGAGCTCCAACCTCCACAAAGATTTCCTACTCCCTGTCACCCCAATCTTGCCACCATTCTTTTGTTTTTGTTTTTGTTTTTGTTTTTTTTTTTCTTTCATTTTATTTTTTAAATTACTCCAGGAAATTCCATTTATTTTTTTCAAAACCTTCATCTCACCCCTCTTCCTGAACAGCATTTCCTTCACATAAATACCATGGGGTGCTGAACATATTTTTCTCCGAGGAACCCTTTAGACCATTTTGAGGAAGGTACAGCATGGCATTCAGGTGATTTTAATTTCTCTGGATTCAGGCTAACTTGTGGCACACCATTCCCAAATTCACCTTGCAGCTTTAGCTAGACTCCTGTCAGTGCTCTGTGTAGGATACCTGCAGTATCGTATACAAGCCTGAGCATGTACTAAGTTACGTTTGCCCATGGGTGTATGCACATGTATACGCACAGACAAAACAAGTTCTCGGTTGACTATTAAGCATCTTTTAATTAAAGAAGTCCCAAATTTATTCTACACAGTCTTATGATCACCTCAAAACACTTTGTTATAGAAAGAATGGGGTTGCCTGACGTGATCACCTACAGTGGAAACGGAAACACTATGACCGAGGAGACCAGTAGAGAATGCAGGGTTGAAATAATAAGCTATGCCTTTCGGCAGCCAAGCAGTCAGAAACAGAGCTGCAGGGAGTTATCTGACCTCTGAGAACCATGCATTAGACATGGGACCTTATGGACATAATCACATACTGCTGGTTTCTCTGCCTGCAACCTTCATCTACCCTGTCCCTCAGGCAAAAAGCATTCAGAGACATAACCCCATTCACTTACTCGGGGGAAATTTTGCATTCCCAAAAATGCAGATCACAATGAGATTCCTTCCCAAAACAGAAAGTTCACAGGGTCCCCTGGCACCTATAATTTTACACACACAAAGGGAAAGAACAGGAGAACACAGCTGTATTCACCAGCACAGATTATTATAATTTCAAATAAAAAAACCCAAAGGCCAGCCAAACACTCTCTGGACATCCATATTTGTGTGGTTTATGGCAGGTGTAAACCTAGGGGCCATTAAAAAAAAAAAAATCTATCTCTTAGAATACATGTCCACAGCTTAGTGTCTTTTGAACAGCATTGTTCCTTTCATTATACTGCATTTACTTTGTGAATCATATTTCCCAAGAGCAGTCCAGTTTTTCCTCCTCATCTTTCTTTTTCCACAAATGGGAGGCTTAAGCCCTTGAGCATTGGTTCCCCTGAAACTAGTGTCACCTGTGACATTTTATACAGATATTAGATAATAACTATACTAATTATGATTCACTGCATTACTACAGGCTCCACAAAGAGTTAAACTCCTTTGCTAGAAATGATGTGTAGCAAAACTTGTGTGGGAGTCTAGTATATTCACAGCTTCAGACAAGTTGCGTGTAGTATCTCAAAACCCTCCACATTCTTTAAAAGTCAAACTTGCAGCAAACATGTTTACTTTCAGCACAACCAACTAAATCAAAGCATTTTTTATTAAGGGATAATTCCACATGGACACAATGAAAGGTCTTCACAGCACCCAAGTAGACCCAATTCAACTTTCTCTGCATAGGTAGAGAAAGCCAGTTAGCTCTGAAGAGTGACTTCAAAGTCAACAGTGAACATACCTGCTCCGAATATCTCTCAAAAGGGTCCTGTCCCATTGACTACGAAGGGACGTCAACCTCAGATGGGCACCTATATTTCAGTGATCTCAGTATCCAGTCACCCATTCCCTCTTCAGTGAGCTGACCATCTGCAGCAATTTATGAGTGCTCCTGTCCACTGCAACAAGAAACCTTTTTCTTTACCAGGCAGAGCAGCACTGACTTTGCTCTGGGATGCAGAAGGACCACATTCAGCCTGAAGAGATGACACTTAAAGGAGCACTGTGTCAAGACCCACAACAGTACATACTTACGATCTTGAATCCAGGAGCAACGTGTGTGTGAGAATGGCTGCCTGCAGGAAGACAGAAAGAGTTACCTAAAGGTTAAGTGACTTATTTCAGAACTTGATGCATTTGCAAGAGATATTTAACGCTAAGAAACAGCTCCTATTTCCTCCTTAATAGGAAGGAAAATTACAGTCTCTAAAAGTAACCTGAAAAGATGCTGGAAACTAACCCTGGAGCAGGGGTTCCTTTTCTGGCTATGGATGTTTTTTTCCACACTTCATTAGAATGGGAGGTTGTGAAAAGAAAGGCAGTAGAGAAGCTTCGGTGTTTCAGCATCATTCAGAACAGCAAGGGCTTTGCAAATTGCCATTTCCAACTCAATTAATATGGACGTTCATGGGGGCACCAATTTAGGTGTGGGTTTATGTACGGCTAGATAGACATAGATATCCTCACAGTATGCTTGCATATAGATATATATTTATCAATGTAGGTATATATAAAATCCTCAAGACAGATAAAATGCACACAGCTGTTAGCAGCTGAAGCGGGCCTTAATTACACTCAGGTTGTCATGGTAACGTCTGACAAGCTTTGCCTTCCTGGATGGGAACGTTTGCCCTCTTGGAGTTTCAGTGTACCAAGAGAGAGGTTCTAAGGAAAATTAGAATAAATCTCACAACTTTCCCTGGCCTTTGTGTCTTCCTGCCAAGCCAAAAGGGCTGGGAAATGGTATAGCTCCACAGCCTGACACATCAGAACAAGGCAAGAGTAAAATGGTACAGGAATTTAAAGGATGCTGAGACTTGAAGTACTTTGTTTTGCTGATATCTAGCATCCAGCCTGAGATCTCAAAGCATTATCATCATTATTTTCTAACATATATAAGGCATCATTAATGTCAATAAGTCTGGTACATGAAATCACCAGTGGTAACATATGAGCTTTTATTGCTATTATTCAAGTAAGAAGACTGACTGGAGAAGGATGTTACCCGTTTCCCCCATCATCGTGTATGAAATGAGTGACACAGCCAGTAACAGAACTTAGGTCTGTTCTAACTATAAGTCCATATTCTCTATTTAAGGGCAGCTGGTTTAATATGCATTCACTGGTATCTCGCATCACTTCAGAATAAATTCTGCCTTTCAGTGGAATAGCATTAGAAAACATTTGAAACTAGAAAAAAACCAAAAACCAAAAAACAACCAAACAACCAGTAATGGATCTGATTCAGGAAAAAAATAAGAAATCACTTGGACTGTTTATTTCAGTAGTAGGTTGCTGAGAAAATACTAAATAGTAAAGACAAAACCCTTTGGAGCAGAGACGTGGAAAGGAAGTAGCAAAGCAAAACTCTTGCTTATCTCAGTCAGAATCAAATAATTCCTTATTTTCCCTTCAAATGCTTTGTAAAAGTAATTATTCCTAAGAATAAAATGTTCAACAAACTTCCATCTTCTTCCTTCCCATGTCTTAAAAATTAAAAAACTCAAGCCAAACAGGAGAAAATGCCATGTATCTAAAGCGCCACACATCAAGACTGCTTTAATTCATCTGGCTCACATGTACATATTCTTGAATAGTTGGCAAAAAACCATCACCACAGTGCACTCCTTCAGCAGTAAAGTGTCCAGCTGGTGAGAGTGACTTTAACATCTTTAGGAAGCAGACAGTGGGAGTCAATGGTCTGCACTTGGACTTCTGAAGACAAGGAGACTTCAAATTTGAATTAGTCAAGCTAGGCTTCTTTTATAGATAGTGGAAACAGGCACAGGGGACGACGTCTCTGAAGGTGCCTGTCCCTTTCCTGGCTATAAAATGGGCCCAGGACAGCCCACTTGGGCGTGGACAGTTGACTGTCAGACAATGGAGGCTGGGCAAGGTGAATCTCTTCCAAGAGCTCTACAAGAGGCAATGAACATCCAACAGGTGAGTGTGTCAGTGGCAGCTCTGCTTAAATCATGCAGATATGGCTCAATAGCCTGACTTTGCTCTTGCACAAAAGGATGTTAGCAATGCAGAATTCATGTGTTTGTACAGGAGGCCTCCAAACACTACTGTAATACATCTAAGAAAGAAGAACTGAAAAACCTAATGAAAGCAAATTTGCATACAAATGAAAGTTATTTTTGTATGCACTATTCCCCCACCTCCAGTTTCATTCTCTACTCAGAACCTCAAGGATGCATAAGACTCGAGGAATTACTGCTGGACAGAAACCTTGTTTCCATATCCCACAAAAAGAAGAAACAGCAAAATTTCCCACAAAAAGAAGTAACAGCAAAATTTCCCACAAAAAATGGGGAAAAAAAATTATCTTAAACTTAAAAAGGGGGAAGAATAGTGTTTCAAAGTAGAAAGTCAAAATGCTTCATTTCAGAAAACTGAAGTAAAAATGAGAAAAGGGATAATCCCTCTGAGCCTCCCCCAAAATTTCAGAGGGCACAATGCTCTAAAAAGTTTTATTACAAGGTGACATTTTTACATTAAAACCTCTCTTTAAAACCAAAAATATTTTGAGGAAAAAAAAAATATTTTTTACTGAGTACTGAGTGTGTGTTCTTTTGTCTCTGAAGGCTTCTCACTTATTAACTAAGAGATTTTTGCATCATCTTTTCCTAGGAACCTATGTTTTTAACTTCCACTCCTCTCTCTCCTCCTCCCCCCACTTTAATTTTATTATTATTTTTTCTTTCATTTCATAAGCTCTCAGCTTTTTAATATGAGAGCCTTTTATTTCTATAAAACTGCAGCTGCTTTCATTTAGTTTTATGGATTTAATGTATTTAGAGGTTCCAAGAGAAGCTTGGAGCTGGCGGTATTATCCAGACGTTTGCTGCTTAGTGCCTTTTCTAATGACAAGACTTATCTGATTCAGAACATTTCATATCTGTAGAAAAATTAATTCTCTCTCCCTTTGTCTTTAGGCCTCAAGATTTAATTTGTTCAGGGGATTCTTTCAAGCACTTTTTTTTTTCCCTTTGCAGATACCCTGATGACTTACTTCCAATGCTGAAGTTGTTCTTCCTGCTGGCATTTGAGTCTGAAATATTTGCTACTTGGTACTTATGTATCTTCCCATCATCGTGGCATTTCGGCCCCTTGGAGTTTTTAATGTATGTTGTCCTCCTGCTCTGTGATGTAGAGGTTGCTATTCTTACCATTTTACATACACGGAAATGAAGCAAAGAGGGACCTAGGCCTCCTATCTACAATTGATCCATATTGATTTCAATATGAGCTACGCATCTAAAATACTCTCCTGAATGTAACCTTAAGTTATTTACTCAAGGTCAAACAGGAAGTTTGCTGAAGGAGTGGAAGTAAACTTGGGCACAGTATTTAAGGTCACCATCGTTTCTATGAAAATACATTCCAATCTACGGAATGGTGCCCCTGGATGCATTGTTTATGGTAAGGCATAGACACATGCCCATCAAAGAAAGTTAGTCAATGAGTGGTTGAAACTTTTTTGAACATTGACTTCAGTACTGAGAAGACAGTAAGATATGTTGTGTAATTTAAGATTGCTCCAAAAATGAAACTAAATAAGCTAAAATAGTCCTGTGCTGGTTGCAGTGGACAGCACATGAGGCAACCTATCAATGTTACCAAAACCCATATGTCCTTTTTATGGGTTGTATCATTAGACAAGACAAGGATATTCATTTAAGACTACTTCGTCCTCCCATCAGAGTAATCCAAGGACAGCAGCAGGATGCTAAGGCATGGACCAAGACTTTGCAATTACTGAAACACCAATTTAGTTATCACTTGCTATTACTCTGTCACCTCTGCAGCACAGAAGAAAACTGCACCTGTTCAGAAGCACAGTTATTATCCATATCTATTTTCTCTATTTCATCTCTCTACTTTTTGTCCTCTGCAATAACTCCTGAGGACCTTTAGAAGGCCTCATACTAGCCTTCCTCTTCACCCCATCTATTAACCTGATCAGCAATGAAAAAGTTCATTGCAATATTCATCCATCATTTTTGGGCTTTATGGTTAATATCATTTAATACATTTATGGGGAATTCACACCTTGCAGAAGCACCATTTCTAATCACTTAGAACAGTTGACTGTCTTTCTTGGTTAAACTCTTCCTGCATTTTTCTTGCAATATTAAGAACTGAACTGGAGACAGTGAAGAGTCCTTATGAACAGTTTTTAGATATTTATTTCACCCATCCTCTTAAAAAAATAAATCACCACACACATATTTAAACCTTATGGGTTTTGCAAGCTAAACCTGAAAATATTTATGTTAAAAATTGACAATAAAAGCAATTGTAATTAGATCGGAATTTAAATGTCTGAAGTTTTGAAGTGTTTGCAAAAACAATATTGAGGAAAAAAGAAACCAACACTAGGATCAGACAATAAACTCTCTCCAATAACCAAAAACTTTTCTGCCTGTCTTTCATATAAGCTACCTGTGTATCTTCATTTTTAGAACCATATCAAGATTTGAATTTGGGGGTGGCTGGGACAGGGATTGGGTCTAGAGGTCAGAAGAAAGAAAACAACAGAAACAGCAAAATAAATTTTTGTGCCTTTTCCCCCACTAAGTCTTCTGGAAAGCTAAACTTTAAAATACTAAGAACAGAAGTTTGACTGAGAAGGAAACACATTCTCATCCTTTTGTTTCTATTTGTTTAAAAATCTGGGGGGAAAAAAGCAACCCCACTATATGTCAAAAACCTGTCATCTCCCCCACTTTAAAAACTCATGTTTATAAGGCATTTCAATAAAACCAAGAATAAAAGATTTTACACTTTTCAGAGGAAGAAACCCACAACTCCCCCCCCCTTCGGGTATACCTACTATAAGGAAGACAAAGGGCATCCCTCAAAGCTCATTATATGCTTTCACATGGACCTACTTTAAAGACTTTTGATGAAAAAACTCATAAAAGGTTGTACAGTATAGCTGATAGAGGCAGGCCAGTTATAACTGCATGTGCTACCACCCCTGAAAGAGGAAAAAGAACAAGGGATAGGTATAAGGCTGCCCCTGTATTTCCCATCTGAGTCCCACAAGACTATTTAATATGTGTGTTAAATGGCACACGGACCACTGAAGAAAGATTGTGCAAGATGCTGCACAGAGGCAGACAGCATCCTTAAAAGCTTAAAACCCAAAGAGGCAGGACAGGAAAAGGAGGTGACAACAAGAGGCTTTTCAAGGATGACAGCCAAAAAGGCCAAGCAAAAGATGAAATGGAAGAAAAGGCCAAATTTTAATCCCAAGGATTCCTTGAGTAAGGTGTAGAGAGAGATGGTGCCTCTCTAGCTGCTAACTCTACATGTGGACAACTTCCCTGAACACACAGGTTTGGGGAGAACCTGCAGAGGGCAGGGCTGCCCTGGGTACTCTGGAGACATGAACAGCAGAGGAATGTTCTCCAGCTTCAAGATGAGACACACTGGCATCCTTGTTGGAAACCCACCTAACACAACTGTCGCTCTTTAGGCCAGTGCTTTGCAGTTCCCTCATGTAGGGCCTGGAGAAGGGGGAGTTTTTTCTCATCTGGAGGGGGTGATACAGCTGCAATGGGGGTATTATAGATGTGGGTATTTCTGTGCATCACAGCGCTCAGGCTCCTCTGCAAACACATTCTCCCTTGTTTGACTCCCCAACAGAGCTGCACACAGAGCTGAACTCTGTATGCTCCATTTCATATCCCTTCCCTTATAAACCTTTATTAAGGCTTTATGTTACACAACTATCACCGATACAAAACTATTGCGTTTAGGCTTCCAGGCGACCGAGTGCATTAAAACTCCTTGCGTGGAATGGCAGGAACCAATTCCTCATTTTTACTGGCTGGGAACTGAACCTTAATAGGCCACAGAGCACAAAACTCATAAACCACCATCGTAAGGGGAGGAGGAGAGAGGGGGAATAAGGAGGGAGGAGGGGGAGAAGTTTGCTGCTGAGGTTTTGAAATTATAACAGAAGAAAACAAAAGATGTGAAGCAGGGCGCGGCGAGGAATTCTCTCCACGCATGGTGGAGTTAACCTTGCCACCCATGCCCAGCAGCTTGAGGGGAAACAAATAAAGTGGGACCATGCTCTAAACAAAAGAAAGCATAGCTCCTTGACAGTGGAATAGAAGCAACCTTCATCTCCAGCCCTTGAGCTCCTCAGGAGAGGCTGGGGATTGCTGGCTCAGGCACGAGTTGCCTTTTGCCTAGCAACCAGTGCAAAGTCCGTCTGTCAGCTTGGCCTACAGTCGCTTCGTCCTGCCTACCCCCTTCTCCACGCACGGTGCAGGGTCTCCGAGCTCGTTTGTCAGACTTCAACTCTATCTACCTCTAAGCCCATTTGAAGAACGCATTGCCTCCCGTACGGACTGCAGGTAGCATGATGGTTTGCACCTTTGGGTAGTTCTTCCCGTCCCCCTTCATCTTATTCTGCTTTTGCAGTGCCTCATTGAGGAGGTCTCAGAGGAGGCACTACCTCCTTTGAGAAGATACTTAACCCAATGGACTTACCTAGGAAGCGATGCCAGACACTCCTGCAAGCACACATATCTCTTTCTGCCTGGCTATGATGTTAAAATGTCTGTTTCTGCTGATGGAAACACATTCTGGGTGCAATGATGTTTTTAAAGCAGGATGTGGGACAAAGTGAAAAACAAAAGACAGTTGGAAGCTAATTTGTAAGGACTGCTCTCCTTGGTATATAGCAGGTGTTGTAAATGCAGAAACATTTCTGTGGATTGGAGAGGAAAAGTCAAATCTACATCTCGGAACACTTCCCAGTTAAATTAAATTCTGCAGCCATTTATTTTGATGCTGAAAGTTACTGCCGGGATCCCGCCACGCTGTGTCACTCTGACCTGAACCACAACGGGCTGGGGATGATACTGCTTCCTGGAACAGCGAGAAGTCATTTCACCCCCTTGCCCAAGAAAGGAACTTATTAGGAAATTAAACAAGCTGAAATGCAGAAGACAAGCCCAGTAAACACAATTGTGCTCCAGTCAGCATCAGAAGGGCTGGCTGGTCTCCAAAAGTTGAAGCAAGTTAGTCCCTGCATCAGGGTTGCTTCAAATCAGAATGGAAGATAATCGCCCATTTCAGGCACCAGAGGGATATTTACTTAGTGTGTTCTGACTTTGAAAATGGAAAATTGTGAGATATATGGCAGCAGTTACCTTCCAGAGCTTAAAGTTATCATAATGCCATTCTTCTAATTACAAATCAGACTTTTAAGTGCAAGGGCCAAAAGGAGCTGGATTCCAGCAGTAAGCACAGCCTGTATCAGGTAAGATTACCTCAGGAGCTGCCTGGTATCACACATCACATTCTGATGGCCCACCATCAGAAATGCTCTCCCCTCACCATCAGACTCCTCTTTCAAAGTAGAAAGTGTTTTTCTATGTTTTAAAACTTATAGAAAATAATTTTCAATTACAAAATCTCTGTGGACAGAGAGGGAACATCTGAGACCAAGGAGGGATTTTGGGGGTTCTCTCCCCCAAAATATTTTTCATTTGAAAATAAGATGTCTTTTTCTTCAGGTAAGGAAATTTGAGCAACAGAAGGAGGCTGCTGCACAGGTCAGTGCTTGGGATGTACCCAACCCTGGGAAATCATACCCACAAGCCAGTCTGGTGGACAGCCTAAACACAGTGCTATGAGCTGCTGAATTCAGCCATGCTAACCCTAGACCAGCATTGGCAGGAGGGAAGGAGACAGTCGTTCTTACTCTGCTGGGTTCCTAGGGCAGCACCAAATTTTCTCAACAAAAAGCTTTTCTCTATGAAAAGGTAGAAGAGATGATGTTTTTTTTTAAACATTTTTAATGATACCAAATTCAATTGAAATGAGCTACTTTGTCATCACCGCTCCTTATCGATTGCAAGCTGAACATTCTCGGCAAAACTGGGACGAGCAAGAGTAAATCTTACATAAAAAGCATGGTTTTATTGATCACAGCAGCCGCCACTGGCCCTCCACTGAAGCAACTACCAGCTACTTTAATAAAAATGTAATCCTCCAGTAGAGAGGAACCCATCTGCCTTCCAATCCACTCTGCATCATACTCTTCCAAACACTCTTGAGAGAGAAAGCAGACCAGTCCATCCCCCTGATAAAACACTATTACTATGCAGTGACACCATCACACTTGATTTAAGTACATCTGGCATTTTCAGGTGTAATGCCTGAAGCAATAATACTAAAAAACCAGAACAACCCTAGTTACGCCCTCTGGGAGTTGCATGTGTGTGAACTAAGTAACTTATAGAGTTCCTATTTCCATAGTATCAAGCTCTTTACATTCTGTAATGTATTTATCCTACTACTACCCAGGGGAAGGAGAGGTCAATGCTGCTCCTCTTGCTTTCCCAACGCTTACTTAGATCTTCATTTTCTATTGCATGGGAGCCGGAGACCAGAGTCCCGGTATGGGCTCGAGGCTAAGAGGCTTGGTTGTGGTCATGCAGGAAGACATTGCTGTGGCTGAGACCTGGCTTTGACGCCAGTCACAGGTCAGTGTCCAGGCTCTGCTGGAAGCCATTTGGTCAAACTGAGTGTGATAATTACAGCAAGTGTCCCTGAGGATGTATCGGGACTTCTATTTCCATTTCTACTGCTAGGAAATAACATCTAGCTCTCCACAGACACTGTTGTACGCATTTCCCTCACCACCACCCACACTGCCACATCAGCATGCACTTTTAAGCTAAACAGGGCAAAAAGGAGGCCCAGAGCCCCCTGTTCTCATGCTGAACCCCATGAGAAGTGCCTTGTCCTAGTGTTCTCCTTCTCTTCCAGTGTTTAGGCTTAGCCCTAGGAGTCTCTGCCTCCAAATAGTGCCTGGGGAGGAACCTTGGTGACCCCCTTCCATTCTCCATCCTCTTTCCACTGTTCACCACCCTGCCTTTATTCTCACTTGGACTAATTCAAAGCAAGCACCACAATAGTGGGCACACATATAGATTCAAGCTTGCTTTTCTGGACAGAACTGGGCAGTTCAGATACAGAAAGCAGTAGAGGTTCAGGACCGGGGTGTGGGGAAATGAAGAGCCAGATTTTGATCTCACACAGAGCTAAGAGGCAGGGAGACACAGAGACCACTGAAAGCCCACAGGGATATGCAGTTGTGCAAGGAGATAAGTGGAGCAAGGGAACCATCCACCCCGTAATTGTAACTTAAGAACAAGTCTGGTTCCCTTCCCAGGAGCAATTCCTGCCACACAGGTGGAGCTGCCACTCCACGGGAAAGGGGATGAGGAGACAGCGCAGAAGTGGGTGGGGATAATTAGTTCCCCTCCATCACAAGCTGGACCCTCACACAATAAAGGACACACGTAGCTCCTGCGTGGCCATATGATGCTGGGGACTTCAGGGCCTCTGCTCAGCAAGCTGAGGAGTTAATAGAAGCAAAACAAATCCCCCTTATTTGCCTCAGGGTCAAGGGTCAGTGTAAGTAAATCATTAATTAACACGCTAGCGTCTCAGTGCTATTGACAGGGTTTTGTGTACACAGTGGGACTGTGGCACCCCCTGCAATTAAGCAGGCAGTGATCTTTCCTCCCTCTGCTGTCTCCCGCTCGGCTAGAGCAGCCTCACTTACTCCCCTGTCCTCATCGGAGGTGCCTCTCTCTTCTTCCTCTCAGCGCGGGGTACCAGCTGCCCTCGTGCTCACGCTTCTCACCTGCCCAACGGAGCTATCTTCGGAAACCAAACCTCCTCATTTTGTTGCTTTCCAACTTCATGCAGCACCTGCTCCTTTGAAAAAAAATGCACTGGCTATGCATCCATCAACATATGAATTTATTTTACCTCCCTGCTCAGGTAAAGCTGAACCTACAGCCTCTAAATAGCTCACAGGTGCTTGGTGATAACTTGTCAGACTTAAGACTCTACAATGTCTCAGAGGTAAAAAAATATTCTTCACCTCTCAGCCCCTAGTTTTTAATAAAAATCTGGGATCCTAATACCCTACTAATGGCACCTGGATTTATTTTTTTTTTCCTTCTAATCAAAACAGATCTGTTGACAGCCTGATTTCTATGCGAGCTGGGAATTTGCCATGCAAAGAGGAGTCATTTCAGAAACTCCACAGTCACAGAACCTCTTTAACAATCAGGCCTACAGTATCAGAGGACATCCTAAGAAATTTGTTTTACACATTTCCTTGCAGAGGAGTTTGCTTTCTTTGGGTTGCTTTGGGTTTCAGAAAGGTCTTGGCCTGCTGCCTCAAGGTCTGAGGTTGATAACAAAGACCAAGTGCCTCAGAGCTACATCATGCTGAGATCAACAGCGGTTTTGAAGCTGAACTTCGAGTTCCAGGGAACTTCAGCTGGAAACCCAAGATAAGGGTTCATCATTCCCAAACCCAGAATTAAATATCCCATCAGTGTTATGTGATGGGACAGCCCACCGTCTGCCAGTTTCCAAACTACAGATCATAGAGTCTCCTGGCAAAACCCTAATGTATATTTATGCAACTGTAAATTGAAAGAGATTACAGATGCTCTGATCTACTTAAACACTTGAAATAAAAGCATCTGGACAGACACCTTCCTCTACTTGTTCAATGTCATCTTAAAATCTTTGGCATACTTTTAATGTAAGATAAGAATAACATGATAAACATGAGGACCTCTGACAATCCCCTCCCATCCAAAACACCTACAGATTGCTGTCATATTAATCTGATTCCCACCACCATTTCCCCCTTCCTGCACCACCCCCTTTGTTTTTTTTAATTTAGGAAATTCAGGTAAATACCCAGTCATTTCTTCATTATATCATTGAAAAATTGTTACTTTGAGGAAACAGTACGGTAAAGTTCTCTGGTACAAAGTTGATTAGCTTTCCACAGCACTTTCTAGGGAGAGAAAATAAAGAACAGTGCAAAGCCCCTTCTCTCCCTGACAATTGCAGGCACTGGAAAGTCTGATGAAAACTGAGATGGGGGATAATATAGCTGAGTGTCTCCAGAAGCTGTGCAAGGGCTTTGCTCAGAATTTGAGGCACCCTAACTATGACAGACTAGTACATCTTCACGAATTTAGATAACACATAAGTCTGCCTCATTTCAAAGCTTAAATGCCAGGGTATCAGTAATTTTAAGGGTGCATCCAATGCCTTACAGACAACTGAAATTTCAATTATGCTTGGACTGCCTGTTCCAAGCTATGCCTCCCTTATGCCCAGGTACTCTTGTCTTGCACATTGTTACCAGAAATGCTAATCTCCACTTGTATACTCTATTTATCTGCATGAAGAGAGCACCTACATGCTGCAAAATTTCTCTATGCAGTGCACTTGTGGCTCATGCATCCTGGTATTTCTGGTCACCAGGACAAAGGTTGAAGGAATCAACACTTTGCTCCTCTTTCAGAGAATTCCACTGGTATTTGCTGTCTTTGTCTTTTAGCATCCAGTTCACAGCCCTTGTGCTAGTTACATGAAAATGCCACCCTGTACGGTTCCTGAAACCAATGGATGTTTAAAGCAGAAAGCTGCTAGCAGCCAAATTAACAGCACATAATTAGTCTCATGCATAAACCTCTTAAAAAAGTACAGGGCACTTGGTGTCAAGATTAGACAATTAACTTTGTCAGAGCACAGGAGAATGCACTGAAACGCTTACAGGTGCAACGTAGTATTAAGTCTGCAATTCTCACTGGGACTTATGTGAGTAAATACTCTAGGTCAAAGCCTTGACAGCCTTATTTAGATTTTGCTCACTTAGTGCAGGCTCGGCTCAAGTGAAGACCACATATAACCCAAGCAAAGACTTCAGAGTTTGGCTCTGTGTTTTGACATCCTATAAAAGACCAGCTGGAGGGTAAGCAGGATCAGCAAAATTAAGCCCTTCCATATATGCAACTCTGTCTGAAACCAGTGCTGTTTTTACATACTAGCCAAAACATGACTCTTCACAGCAGCATATTCTGCAATGCCCCAGCCAGCCAAGCTTTAAAAACATCCTGAACCAGGGAAAGGCTTCTGCCAATTCCCTTTATGGTGAGATGTGGCATCAATAGAATGATCCATCAGCAATTCATATCTATGATCAAATGGGCTCTTTCCCTGGGGAGTGGCAGACCCAGGGAGATTAGCACCTGTCTCTCTTCTGTTTATCACTGGCAGGTGCTTAAGTGAAGCAAGATATCGTCTCTGCTAAAGTGAACAAAGCTCCCAAAAGATAAGATGGATGTGCTGGGCCCCTGAGCTAATGCTTGCTCAGGAAAAGGAGCAAATGAGTCTCTGTCTGTTTAGCAAAGGTGGCTTTGTGAACTGATAGGAGAAACGTGGTAATTCACTAATATGGTGAGCGTTAGGAGTCAGTCAGCCACCTGCAGGACAAACAAAAGAAATTTACTGGCCTGGGAAACTCCAGAAACTTGGGTGATTCTACCAGCCAGAGCTGGAAGATCAAGTGATCCTGGGACAGAGGCATGGGCATGAGCCCGCTCTGATCTGGAGGCAGTCCGGCCATGTTCACACACCACCCAAACTAAGAAGTCCCCCCTTTTCCCCAGATAGCATTTCATGCAGATTAACTCTGTCAGCTTGATACCTGGATCTCTGTACCATATTCTACTCTGCAACCACCTGTTGTAAATACCAGATAGCAAAACAGATTTTGTAAGTAGAATGCCTAGGTTAACTATCGTAAGAGTCTCTTCGGCGTTGAAGAACTCAGGTGTGTGGAAGGCAAGGCAACAAGGAGAGAACATAGCCACTAGTCTTGTGGCTTCATTAGACCATGCAAAAACTAGAAGAGGATATTGTCATCACTATGTAACTAAGGAATGGCGGAGCAAAAGTATCCCCCCTCCTTCACATTTGCTTAAATGTTATCTAGACATCTATGGGAGCACATGTGTCTTTTCTTCAGATTACTAGGCGTATATCAACAGAACAGCACAAAGGTTGCACTCATTCAATGGGAAGAAGTTTTGTACTGTGATGCTGCTTCTTGGACCACTGAAGTCTCCAAGTTTTCACAACTCAGAGGCTTTGCAAAAATGTTAACCCACAAACACTAAAAATCTGGACACAAGAACAGAAATGTCTGTCAAAAGATCTGACCCAACATGCTGGTGTGTGTCATCTTGGTAGAATATAATCCTTTTACACAGTAAAAGTAGATGTCTTAGCCTTCTCAGTTTAAGGAAAATATGGTTCCTTGTGAATTTGTTTAATGTAAATAAAACCTCTATTTATCTTTGTCTTTAATAAATTCATACATTATTAGAAAATCCTTTATACAAGAAGACCCACTGAGCTATATCATCTCATTTTAAGAGATTTCTTGTTGGTGGAATACAAAGCAGCCACCTGCAATCGCCTAGTGCTGGAAAGGATTTAAATAAACACACACAGATAATTAGATCAGTTAACCTTGCAAATTAAAACAAGCACATTGCATTATCTCCAGTTTATCCTAAAAGAAAATATGAAGTTGCTTCAGATAAATAGTTTAATAAAGACAGTGAGGAGCTTATACAAGTGGCATAATGCTAAATCTTCTAAGCATGTGGGCTAATAGGATGAAAACCCACTTTCTGACTAGTTTCATTTTGGCGAACTGGCTACTGGTTTGCACAGGACCAAGGGATCAGATTTAACTCACAAGCGATGCTGTCAGAGCTGTTTCTCCTAGCATCACTCAGGCAGCCTAAGCCATTGGTCTTGGGTCACTGTCTATTAAATGGAGAAGAACAGGTAGGATGACTGGCCACGTTCAACTGCTGCTTTCTAATGGCTGTAGAAGAAAGTCAAACATTTAACTTTCATAAGGCTGAAGTTAGGGCAGATAAATCATACCCATGGTCACAAAATGCCACTTCATGACTCAGGCATCCACTTTCTCTTCATACAGTAATAACTGCAGTTGGGGTAAACTTCCTTACACAACCAGAAAGCTAGGCACAGCTCATTAGTTACGCTACAGAGAAAAAAGTCCAGATTTAGAGTTGCTCTATCACCTGGGTGACACCGATTGTGCATTAAACATCAGTGTGCCACCTTGGGTCATGGTAGGTCACCTACACGCAGAGAAGTTTTCCTTGCGGTCAGAAGCTTAGGTGTGCAGCACACAAGCTGCACCAACAATTGCCTACTAGTGTTAGTTTTCTAGAGATCACCTGCGTGACCATCCATGACCAGGGCTGGCCAGAAAATCACTACTCCTTTTAGCAAACATTTCAAGGCTTTGAAGTGTATTTCTCTCCTCCGAAGAGACCGATATTTTAAGACGAGAAATATCACTGCATATTATCCAATGTTTAGACAATATTTTAGAGTTTTCTAACCAATTCAGAGCAGGTTTACTTATTGGTTTTTAATCTCAGATGTCATCAAAACAGGATAAATAGAACATCTTGGTCAAAATAGTGTCCTGATTCTGAGACACCAACAGAACAAGAAATATGCTGAAAGCAATACTGTTTCAGAAAGAATTTCAGTGCTTTCCAGGAGGAAAAAAAAGTTTTGTTTGCTTATTTTTCCATCATCTCTGCTTGTAAGATTTGGCAGCACCTGATATTTTAAACAGGAAAGGAAATAGTCACAACATGAGCAGTGAACTGGACTGCACTACTGATCCTATACACTGGTAGCTCCTACAATCACATGTCACAGGCCACTTGCTGCTCACTGCTGGAAGGTAGTTGATGGTTGGTCCCGTAACCAGGAGCTGCTAAGACTTTGGCAGTTTTGTCACTGATGGTGATGGCACCTGTTTTCATGACCCAAACTGCTAGCTTCTCAGAAAAGCATTGTGAAAACCTCCTCTAAAGGACAGATTTAGAGCTCTTCTGTTTTGGGGTTTTGTTGTTGATGTTTATTTGTTTGGGTGTGTATGTATATACATAAATGAATCCCCATACAGCAGAAGTGTATGCCATTCAAGTACCAAGGACAAAACAGGTCTGTGAGCTAAAGTAGCAACCTTTTTGCCCCAAGACTGACCACAAAACAAGGTTGTGGAAGATTTGGAAACAAGATGATTCTATACTGAGGCTAGTTGGGAGAACTACAGACAAATAAGCTGGTGCCCCAAATAAAGTAAATAAAGAAGTTTAGAGTGAGCACTTGCTGCTATATCACTTAATCTGATTTACTGTGTCAGATGGACCACTGATGTTTGTAAAGGTATCACAGGCCCCAGCAGAAATTGGTACCTACACCAGTAGCCTTCACAGAAGTAAACTGAAAACTGAATGTATCATGGGGGCTGAACTGATTTTTTATTTTTGTTGAGGATGCAACAAAAGGTTGTAGGTTGTAGACCAAGCATATGCCAGAATCTCATTTTGATAGTCAGGCTTGTTTCTGTACACATAATGAAATTCCTGAGTCAAGGCTTGATTACCCACTGCCCTTGGTTACCAAATTGTTCTGGTTAGCCTAGCAAACAAGCCCAAATTTGCATCTGCTGCTTTGCAGATAAATCCCCTGGGCTGGCATGCGAGAAGGTCATGGCATTGGGAGTGCATCCCTTAATGCCACAGGCTGTACTATGCGGCCCTGTAAATAAACACAGGGGGCTTAGTTACCAAGGCTATCCCTTCTGCACCTCTTACTGGAACTTGAACATTAGGAGTAAAAAAAATCAAAAACAAAATGGAAAGCAGCAATACAAAATACCAAGATAAAAAACAGCCAGAAAATAATCTGGCTGCTGTGATGCTAAGGAACAGATCTTCCCTCATCTATTTTACAACCCTGTTTTCTGCTGCAGATCCAACATACTGGAGTTTCATTTCAGAAAGTAAAGCTGCTAAGCAGCTACCAAATGACCTTTGCCTCTCAGATGAGTATTTATGGCAGGCAACACATACATCAACAACAACAAAAAGTTTCCCCAGTAACGAAAATGTTTCTGCCAGCAATGTATCTTTTACAAGCTTGCAAGATGTACCAAGAGTCTAATAATCAGATTAAAATCACATCAAACTATGTTGAGAAGTCAAGGTGAAGGCCTTTGGATTGTTCTCATGAATAGCCCTACCCAGACCTACGAGGTGATGATAAATTCAGGTTTTTGCTTGGTTGGTGTTTTTCAAATTTATTTTAAGGGCTTACAGTTTTTAAAAGCCAAGAGGTGGGAAAACAGTTGGTGTTTTAGCAATTCTTGCCAGCATCTGACAATAGTGAAACGGTTAAGAAAAAAAACATGATTTCCCCTGTGCAGGGGTGGCAGTGGGTCTGGTAATAAATACTTGATTTTTCCATGCCACTTTACAAAAGAGTTCAAAAGCTTTGTCTTCCTTTTACAGGCGGAAGCCCAAGCCTCAGAGGGACAAAGTGATTTGCTCAATATAATTCATATTTCTAACAGTTAACCTAGGAACAAACTCGAATTCTCAAATCCCAGGATGGGTTTGTGTTTCCTCCCAGGATCACTGGGAACCAAATCAGCAGTGGGTTTGCTGCTTCTATTTGCTGCAGAACAGGAATGGTCAAGAGTTTTAAGTTGCTAAACACAAGGAGAAATGCTGAAGTCCCAGTGCTTTATTTCCATCTCCCATGGAGCGCTTGCCTGAAAGCCTGGCTTGAATCTTTCATTTCCAGAGAGCACATAGAAGCCTGTGTATAGGTGCTTGAAATGGATACTACGTCCACGTTGCTCCCTGCTTTCCCCTCCCTGCAGAAGGCCACCTGGGAAATACAGACAAGCATTGACAAAAGAAATACTGTCATCTGTCAAGGTGGATTATTAGGTGTGAGAACAGGAGTTCAAAGTGTTAACATCTGCTCTGCAGATGTAAAGAATAGTAAAAGCCTACCCAGATGTCTGCGGTACCTTAGCTGAACAGTACCCAACCAGCCTTGCCCTACCCAGTTTATGGCAGCAATGCCACAGCTACCCATGCATCTCCCTACAGCACAAGGAGACAGTATTCTTGCTGTCAGGTTCAGATTAACCAGGTGTGTTAACAGATCAGCAATTCAAATAGCTTCAACTACCCAGTGCACAAAGCCACTTTGGGAACATTCAGGTGAGAATGCAAAACCAATGGGCAATAATGTCATTTGCCCTTTCTACTCAGGTCCCACAGAGGACAACTGCCCATAGCCTGTAGGATCATTCATCAGGGCTCTCTACATTATAAAAGTGTCAGTAAACCACGGGAAAAAGCTGATGCTGAATACATCCAGGAATCTGTAGGATGGCCTTGGATGTTTATAAGGATGCCTATAATTTAGTTTGCACTCTGGCCTTTGACAGCCACACCAGCCAGCCTAGAGTTAAAGTACTAAATCCCAGGGAGCGAGGTTTTGAGAGAGGGAAGGGTAGGTGGGTAAAGAGGCTGAGATCGGTGAGCTCACATAAAAACACTGCAATGCTAGAATATTACACCTGCTTTAGCTTAATCTAAAAGTCAAATCACATGACAGCATTTTCCAGTTTAACTTGCACGTCTGTCACCACCAAGCCAACTTCTGAGAATTGTATTCACCTACTCACTGCACAACTCCCACCAGCTTCCCAGTATAAGAAAAACAGCTTCCTTGGCAATAAAAGAGCTGTATCTTTAGTGAGACTTGGAGAAAGCTCACTAAGCCCTGTTGCACTTCCTCCTACGCATACTGAGAGTGGACACTAGGGATAGCTCACACAAAAAGAGCAGTTTATCATGCCATTGACTTAATCAACTTCCAGGGCATCCAGATGAAGTTTTTTCACTTGTTGCAGTGGGACCAGAACAAAACAGATACTGAGCATATATTTAAGTAGAATCTACCCACCTATAGCCAGAAAATCCAATCTACTTCATCCCTTCCCCCAGTACTAAGTTGGGTTCTTTGCACAGAAGTGAGTCATTTGTAGTTGATTAATCTGTAGAGAGATATCAAAACCAGCAACAGACAAAACCTGAAGAGCCTCCTCATTGTCTTCTCTCTGGAAAATAACATTGGTCTTTAATTTCAACTTCAGAAAGCCAGTAGACTTTGTATACAACTGCTTAATCCTGCAGTCTTCCAAGACGACATCAGACACCAGTGGGACTTCACCATATTGTGAGGTTACCTCTCCTAGTCACGCGAGCATTGGTTGTGGAGGCACCAATGAATCAGCAGCAAGCAGACATACTATGTGTACACACAGGCCATATGCTACTGAATGTATAATCCTTCTGTAATAGATCTCACAGGCTCCAACATGTTCATGGAGGCCCCCACCTACTCCAGAGAAGTGGTCACTCACATCACTACAGACATACCCAAGGCTGGTTTCACTGCCAGACCAAGCAGAGTCATCTCAACCCTGAATCACCTGAAGCCAGCACTGAACACCCAGGGACCAGTGCCAAGCATTATGAAACGGTTCACCTAGCCCAACCTCCTGAGCTTCAGCAAGGAAATTGGCAGCTAGTGAGAAAGATGCCTCAGCAACCTCAGTTGTGCAGAGCAGTTTTAGGTCTGACTGGTGGAAAGATTGGTCTGTGGTGATGAATAAGACTGTGGTGGAAATTTGTCAGTGCTTCCTGTGCCAGCTCTTTGAGAACTATGCTGAGCTGGTCTACACAGTCTGGGTCATAATCTAGAGAGCTTAATATAACAGTATTTTACCAATCTCTTCCTGTTAGAGTCTTCTCCTAGCCCGTTGAAAGATGTTTCAGCATTTGATGTATTCCAGTTTAGTGAGGGTCCTCCTTTTCTTTTGAATCACTTTTAAATCATTCTTTTACTTGTTTTTCATAAATTTAAATCTTAAGCAGAATTACAAGCAGTATTTTCATTTAAATGAAGCTGTTTTCATTACATGAAATTGCTTCAGTGTACTTTTAAAAGAGGTTTCTATAATGCTCATTTTCATAGAGAAACTGAAAAACTATGAATACATTCCTTTCCAAAAAGTCAAATTTTAACTCCATTTAACTATACCAGCTTTCATATTTCCAATAAAAATGTTTTGCTAGATTTCCTGTTGAATGTGTTTCTTTCAGGATAGGCAAGGAGGTGAAACTATGATCCAGAGGTAGATAGTAATCCATAGAATAGATTTGAAAATTTGTTAAAATTTAGATAAAATTATTAGAGTTCACATCAAATCCCTCTATACGTCCCAAGAATTACACACATTTCCTCATATTAATGTACATACATACAGACTACTATTTGTTTTGTGTAACCATTTTATGGTTTGTGGAACTTTGGACTTGCAGTAAGGATTTTGTATTCATAACTATTTTAACAATTTGTATCCTGTGCTGCTCTGCATCTGAGTTACCATATCAACTGTCTGTAATGGCCAGCGGAGATTCTTCTTGTGAAATAAACATAGACTCTAGCAAAGTTTACTTTGCAAGGCACATGAGGAGAGAATTTGAATGAATTAACTGTGGGAGAGAAAGGCACGCTGCCCTCTCACTTTGAGTATGTGCTGAGAACTTTGTCTCCTGACTGTCTCATCCAAACCAGCAAACAAAACTACTCTTCAGAGGGGGACTAGCACCTCCTCACTTCAGACAGGGTAGAAAATACACTTTATGTGGCAGGGAAATTAACAGTTATTTACCCTGCATGCACTCTAGAAGAGAGGCCATTGAGGCAAACCAGCAAGTATGTGATTCCATAATGAGTAATCACAGACTGAAATGGGTTCGAGTCTCCTACTTCCTATCAAACACTTTTTTCAGAGTATATCATCTGCATTTTTTCCTATCTTCTGAGGACCTGTGTGCCAACTACTTGTACTCTTAGAAAAGTGGATGCTCAAAATTAGAGAAGAAATACCAGCTAGGAATGAGACTAAACTCTTCTGACAAATAAACAGACCCTGATGAAGTGGGCATCAAGGGACAATTTCTAATTTTCTTCTTGAAAGCAATATGTTTCAACTGTATGACACTTACAAGTAAGTGCTTCTTTTCATCGCTATGTATCAGGGTGAACCAGAACAGTACCAAACCCAGTAACATCATGTGTAAACAGTAACATCCCTGAACTATTAAAAAGAGCTGTTTATTGATTGATTTTTAATAACAGAATACAAATTATGGGGTATGAGTATTATTTGTTCAGAAATATTAATCAGCCATTATTTTCCCCAGAAAATATATGATTTTTCTTACATTCATGTAGAGAGGTGTATTACTTATTGTTTACACTCCTTACTTTTGCATTTTCCTGACTGTATAGATAGTGGCAAAGAAAAAATATTGGTTTGTTTTTTTTTTTTCCCCAAGGTCCAAGCACAATTGTCTTTTGAAGCAAATGCAAAAATTATTTTTATCAAATTTTCTGAAAAATAAAACACAAAAAAACCCTCAAGTTATGCAGCAAATAGTGTTTCCACTGGAAACTAATGTGAACGTCTACTAATGAGATTTGCAAAATTATTATTTTCATTCATTTTTCAGTGTCTATGTCATTTAAATTTTCAGAAAGCTTTTCAGAAGTTCCAAAAGATAGAATACAAAAGATCCAAGCTAGTCAGAAAAATGTATATTAATACTTATATTTTCGCTGCACCTCCTTTGAAGGTTTGCTTGAAGCTCTATGAAGAAAAGACTCATAGGAAATAGTTGCCTATAGTAATTAATATCTTGTATTGAAAACCATTTCTCCAACTTTAAAAAACTATTCTGGACTCACCTATCGCTTCAAACAACAAAGGTTATATTGAAGGGCTATTTGAAAAGCAAGTATCTTTTAGGAAAGTGAGGACAAAAAGATACTAAAAAATACCATTAGAATGGTGTGACAAACAGGTAAGTTTCTCACTTCTCTCTTTCTTGCTTTTTACATTAGATACATTTATCCTTCTTTAAAGTTCTGCTATCTTTTACTTGATACAATAAACAAAAGGTACAGCATGGGCATATTAGATCTTCCTCCAAAGTTTCAAGAAAGCTGTTCTCCCTTTTCTTTCAGCTAAACTGAGCCCTTTTTCCCTTCCCCCTCCTTGTGAAGAATAGGGGGGGAAGGGCAGAAGAGAGTTTCCTTGTGAAATCAAAAGCTACCCTTGAATCAAGTCTGATAGGCTGCTGAAAATGCAGCACAGAAACGTGTTTCTGTCAGTGAAAGACCTTGTTTGTAACCGTAAGGATTGCATGCAGCACGGTGTTTGATCCTGGGAGGACTTTGATCTACACTAGCACCTCAAATATAGCAAAGGATGTCACTAGGCTTTGGAAAAAGAAGGAAGACGAGAGAAGGAAAGTGAAGGAAAGTTCAGGTGTGTGGCGCCAAGCAGATGACACTGAATTCCTGATACATTGGTCCAGTGGACCCCAGATTCGGACAGAGGAGAGCAGGTATCACACCTCTGGAGGGAACTGGGTTTCACCACCTACCCCAGAAAATACCATTCAGAAAAAGAAAAGATTCAGTGAAAGCATCTCAGAACAGCTTGGGGCATGGAATTTGAAGCAAATAATTCCTTCGTCTACATGACTTGAATTCAAAGCCTTTTGTGAAGCATGAGTGAAATGAAATTCAGTGGTCTCTCCGCTTTGTTTCCAGTTGTCTCACCAGAAGTGAATGAGGCTTGACTGAGGCTCTGTGCTGAAAGTATTCTTGAGGGCTAGAAACAGATGTTGAGATATGAAAGGACAAGCAGATCAGGACCCCTGGGCATCACACTGCTGTGAGCACTGATTCAGAACTGGTAGGGCAAGATGTACAAGGCAATCAAGGCCAAGAGCCAACCCTACATGTGAACAGGTCAGAAGTGGGTGCAGGTCTGTGACAGCACATGAACTGTTCTAGTGTGGGTGGACAGTGTACAGCTATGGCAGGGAGTCTCAGTGCTAAGACAATACAGATAGAACCTATTCTGCATACGGGCAGGTGCCTAAAGTTTGTGCACCTGTGAGCAGACAGCACTGAAAGGAAGTTACCTAGGACCATCCCTCTCATATGCCAATGTGTCATTCCCTCATCTCTCCAGGACACTGTTCATTCACAAAAACCCAACATGCCACCTCCCCATGAAATAATAGCATGAAAAAAAATAAAATTCCCCTTGGAAAAAGCCCTCCTTCCCTCCTTCAATTCTCATCCTGATGGGGGGAAAGGACACATATGATCAGCAAGACAGTGTGAATGCTCCGCCTATTCCCTGTGCTCATCGATGCTAGAGTAATTTTGAGGAGCACTTGCTTGCTGCTAACCACCTTTCCTTTCTGTGCCCTTTGGTGAGATGTGGTGGAACATGATAGGCATCTTGTATTATGTCTTGGAGAGAAGCAGAGAAGAGAGAAGTGAGAAATGCTTAATACAATGCAGAGGTTCAGTGCAGTGCCAATAGTCTCTATTATTCTTGACATGACCCTAATACGAGCATTGGGCTGTTTGTAGGATGCCTCTTTTCATTGAAAAGTCTATCTGACCCAAATTTTATTACAAATGTCAAATACAGTATAGACAAGTACAGCATGAGTCTAAGAGAAATTCTCCTTTTTTAAAAAAAAAGAAAAAAAAAGAAGCAATAGTAAGAATGTCACTCTTCCCTTATTTATTTTCAGGTCAATCATGAGAAAGAGGAAAGCAACAATCCCTTTCTGAAAGGCAAGAATCATCCTGAGCCATCACCTTATATTGGAAGAAAGCTTTTCCCTTCCAACAGTTATCATCCTTTGTCAGCATCACAGGAGTGTCTAGGACTCCATAGTCAAAAGCAGGAGCTGTCACTGCTAAGCACTGTACACAAACACAGATGCATATGAAAGGAAAAATCCTACTCTGGAGAACTCTAAATGTCTACTAATCAAAGAGGTAACAGTTCGGGAAGGTTAATTAACTCCATTTTGTAGGTAGGACATGAAGGCAAAGGTGGGTTCATTGACTTCTATGAGATAGGTAAGTATTGAATCTAGATTTCTTAAATCCTAGTTCTGTTTCAACCCTGAAAACCACACTTTATCATAGGTATTTTCTCTCTATACTTTCTCATGGCCTCACTTTCACACCTAAAAGAAGACAAAGAAGAGCAGTTTTGAGATAGACAACTAAGGAGCTGCCAACATCTTAATGAAATCTGAGGTCAGCCACAGTAAGCTTCCAGTCTACACCTCGTCTTCTCTTGTTACAGAATGTGAAGACCCTATACATTCTTCTTAAAATCAACCAGGTCTGTTATTGTGCCTCAGTGATCCATGTAAAAGTCTTCATCCACTCAAAAAAAATCCCTAGTATTTCAGGTAAATTATTTAGTAATTTCTGTAAAAATAGAGGGGAGGAGAAAATAAAGGCAGTGCCTGTGCAAACGTTGTGTTCAAACAGCCAAGAATCAGGTGAGAAGGAAAGCCAGCATCTGTTCACTTCTTAGTTTGAATTAGGTAAGGCAGGGATTTGTATCAGGGAAGCTCCATATGTCAAGCAAATGTCATGCCTGCCTGTTTGGGTTGAGTTCTGCTTTTCTGGCCCTTTCATTTGAACAAGAATTTTCTAATAGAACCAAAAACTCAGCCTCAAATAAATGCAAGGCAAAAACGACCAAGATCTCTCAAAAGGAAAGGTCTTGAATTGCCATTTTCTAGAGAAAATACTTTCATTAAAAAAGAAAAAAGAAAAAAAACAGCAAAGTCTCATGTGCAATATCAAGCACGCCGTCTAGGGAAGGACAAAACAAAACAAAAAAAAAAGGAAAGAAAAGGAAAAAAAAGGAGGAGTCAGATCATAAAATGTTAGAGACTACTAAACCTCTAAGTCAAGACAGCAATGCTGATTTCCTCTAGATATGCAGAATCAGTATTTAAGGACAGTATTTGGGAAGCATAAGCTTTGCATATTAGTGTTATCATTGCAAGCGTGAAGGTAACAGACACACTTAGACTTCTTAAGGAGAAGTCAGGGTCAGCAGTCTTATTTGCTTCAGTCAAAGCAGAAATGGTATGAACTGTTCATTCTGGAAATGTGCCTTTCCTTGCAGGCTGAAAAGTAATTTTAGAATAGACAAACTGACATGTATGGTAACTCACACTCCAGGTTCAAATGAGTGAATCTAAATTTTAGCAACCAGATGAACTGCTGATTTTAAGTTTGCAAGATAGATACTATAGACTTCCTGGTGTAAAATTTCTGTGTCTCACTGACCTATCCCCTGCTTCAGAAGTTAACCCAGTAGTTTAGCTGTTCTTAGAACAAGAAGAAAATTGGAGCATAGCTTCTATAAATCTGATTGTGGACACAAAGAAAGGGAATGGGTGTGCAGATAGTTGTACACTGATGTGATCTGGGCTGCATAGGGAGAAGTGTGGCTAGCAGGTCGAGGGAGGTCATTCTCCCCCTCTACTCTGTACTGGTGAGGCCACAACTGGAATACTGCGTCCAGTTCTGGGCTCCCCAGTTCAAAAGAGACAGGAAACTACTGGAGAGAGTTCAACATAGGGCAAATAAGATGATTAAGAGATTAGAGCACCTCCCTTACAAGGAAAAGCTCAAAGAGCTGGGGGTCTTTAGCCTTGAGAAGAGAAGACTGAGGGGAGACCTCATCTAGGTTTACAAGTTCCTAAAGGGTGGGTTGAAGGAGGATGGAGCTGGACTCTTTTCAGTGGTTTCCAGCGATCGGACGAGGGGCAACGGGCTCGAGCTGGAACATAGGAAGTTCCATTCAAATATGAGGAAGACCTTCTTTACGGTGAGGGTGACAGAGCACTGGAACAGGCTGCCCAGGGAGGTTGTGGAGTCCCCTTCTCTGGAGATTTTTGAGACCCGCCTTGATGCAGTCCTGAGTGATGTGCTCTGGGCAACCCTGCTTTAGCGGGGGAGTTGGACTAGATGATCTCTAGAAGGTCCCTTCCAACTCTGTCAAATCCGTGAATCCGTGACTCCGTGAATCTGCAGCTGAATGGTTGTGCAGTCACTATATGCTGAATGAAGTTCGTTACTAACTGTTGCTTTAGCTGTAATTTTATTGAAGCAAATGCTCCATGACTAAAGGCTTTCTGGGGAGAAAAGATGCCAACTGTCTTCCCCAAATACTTAGGTTTTGATGAAGATTTTCTGGAAGTTATTTTGCGCATGTGTGCACAGGCTTCCTGCTGTAATGTTTTTTTTTTTATTTTTTAAACACTGTTGAGTCCACCTGGTACAGATCTGCTTTTATCCCAGTTGATTTAAGTGCTTTAAAAATGAAGTAAGGAAAAAAGGGTCATTCACTTTCATTAAAGGGGCATTAGGCTAGATTTCAAAAAGCCATTGGGCAGCGTATCATCTTAGTCTAAGTTCAAGGTTAGAACTGGTATTAAAAGGCAAAGCAAGTGAAATCAAGAGGGCTGCTCTTAAACTTGGCTCTTATAATAGTGTCAGCTTCTGTCAAAAACTCTCTTGGCCTCTGGACAAGACAGTGGAATTCAATAACGGAGAGCAGAGACTTTCTAGGACTCTCAAGGATTTTTTCCCAGATATAAATGCAGAGACCTCCAGTGGCTCTGATCTGTATCATCAAGCCACCAAGGATAGGTGCAAGATTTCAACCAACATCTCAGGAGCAGTCCTTGCTGACTGGATGGGCTATGAATAACCATAATAACAACGATTATAAAGAGCGTTTGCGAAAGAATGAGGAGCAAAGAGGATAAATGTGACTCTTAATCTTCAGCTATCTGCATGGGAAAGTATGATTAATAACTACAGAGGCTTAACATAACCTCCTCAGATAACGAGTGAGGTGGCCTTCTCCGAGCCCTGATTATCCTTTTCTAATGGGCTTCATTTATTGTGTAAACTAATAACCAAGGCCTAAGTACTGCACACTCCAGGGTCTGCAGGAAAAACACTGGGACCAAATATGATTAAATTGGTGAAGATTGCCCAGCAACACAGTGTGTTGCTTGAAGGGGTGAGGGGGTTGGGAATGGGGATTGGAGGGGGCACACACAAGGAAGAGGGAAGAAGCAGCAATGTATCCTGCAAAGAAATGAAGCAGAAAGTAGCAGTGATCTGCCTTTTAGTGTCAATCTGCTGGTATAAATCCCCTCCCTTTCAACTGTGATTGCTGTAAATTTTCAGCTGGAATTGGTGGAAAGCCAGAATACAGCCCCAAGGTGCTAATACCAAGAAAGAGAGGCATTGGTAATGAGGGGATCTGATTGCAATGCTATCCAGAAAGTCAGCAGCAATGCCAGATCTGGAGAGTAACTTGAGTTGTCAGTCAGAGTTTCAGTGCTGGAGAGCAAAGAGGCGCTCAAAGAAAGCTGGATTCCCCAAAGTGAACAAGTTCAACAACACAACCCTGGCCCAGAAAAAAAAAAGAAATGACCTTCCAGCTCCCCTGGCTGTATCTCTAAAGTGCAAGCACAGCTGAAGGGAGGCAGATTTACATGGCATCCAAAGAAAAAGGATAAGATTCTCATTTGAGCTGCGCTGGTGTAAAGAAGCTTAAACCCTCCAAGAGTCAATGGAGTTACTCTGAATTTACACCCAGCAGACAAGAGTATAGAATGAGAGCCCCTCCTCACTGGGAAGCATATTTCTTAGCTGCACAATGAACATCACATTAGATTATCCAAACTGAAATAATTGTAAATACCCAATTTATCTGGACTCATTTGTGCTGTCTGCTTAATTGTTGCACTTCACTCAACAAGGTCAATGAAATTAGTTTGGACAGGCTCACTTTAGAGGCATTACCACTGTGCTATGGCAGCTTGGGTACAGAGTGCTGATGGAAAAGGTTTAAGGCTTGATAGATTAAAAAAAAAGAGAGAAAAGCATAGCAATATAGATAAATTTGGGGCCTCTGCTGGGACATTTTTGAAGGGTGTCACATCTGTATTTTACTCTTAGTAGTGTATCCACATTTGTAGAGCCCATACTATAGTTTCCAGAAAACCTAGAGCCCACAAATATATGCCTTTTCTCAGGATCCCCTCAGCAGCATTGTGCTTGTTTGATGCTAGCCACATGTTGTGCCCAGCTTCCCCAGGAGTGTTTTAGCCTCTCCCCTCCCTGGTGAAAGTGTGTGTAACATCAAGCAACGTGAAGGTGCAGTGGTAGGAAAAATATCAAGGTGGGAGCAGAAGGCTGCAACCACCAAAACAGCTAGCCTGCAAGGCTTGCATCCCCACACACACCCCACCTCCCTTCCCCTGCACAGGATAAGCATGTGCACAGAAATCAATCCCTAGTCACTCCCCAGTTGCTCTAAGGAAGAACAGGCAAGAGAACACCGCATGAACAACTGTCTCCTGGCTGCCTTGTTTCTCTTGGGCAACGTGAACATACACTGAAAAGCTCACATACACTAAGCCTCATAATTTCAAGAAACATCAGATTTACAACAAGCCAACTCTGCTATCTATACACATGTAGCATCGCAAAACGTGAAAAGGATCAGTCACCGAAGTCTCCCCCTTTTTCTGGAAAAAAATATGCAGTCTCCCAGGCAGAAGCAGTTGGGAAGCATAGTGTTCCTCCTCAGCAGCTGTAATCTCAAATCATTTCACCAGGCAGGCATTACGTGAACACAGGGTAATGTTTCCAGCAAATCTACAAAGGAGATAAGGGATGGCAAGGACAGACGTGCAGAGTGAGATGGGATGGAGGAGAAAAGAAGGAGAAAACACTGTTTGGCCAGGGATGAGGCACTTTATTGATAAAGGACACCACAAAGTAACGCAGAAGACAGAAGCAACGTCTCAGATGTTTACCAAGGAAGATCTTGACAGTAAGTCAGCCATAAATAAAAAGACCCAGAAAATCTGATTCCAGTTTCACCACCCTGGAAACAAAATGTGATTCCATTGATCAAAGCTATAAATGAAATCAGAAACTCATGCTAGCACATCTTATAAGTTACATATTTACCACACAAAGTCACTATAGTAGCATAGAAATGACTGAGCCATTCACAGAACAAGAGAAAAATAAATTCACTCCATCTGTTTGAAGGAACAACCTGAGCTTGGAATGGATTAGTTATAGCTGGACAAGACTTGACTTGCTCTGACAAAACCTGCCTACAAAGCCAGAGATCAAAACAGTCATTTTTTGCAACATTCCAAAGAAAATATGCACTAGAAAGTAGCAGAGGCTTTGAGGTTTGTAGTTTAACATACCTGCACGCAAAGGGAGGGAACAACTTCATTCTAGCACCGTAGGATTCATTTGGTGCTGAAAATGTATGCATACCAAGGTCAAAATATGGTACAGAACTCAAAGAAATTTGAAGTTTTTAAAGGATGTTTCTAAAACAAATTGTATTTTAAAAGCATAAATGTGTTTTGTTTTGTTTTGGTTTTTTATTATTTTTATTTTATGAGCAGTGA
Source organism: Arenaria interpres (assembly GCA_013399435.1). NCBI lineage: Eukaryota > Metazoa > Chordata > Aves > Charadriiformes > Scolopacidae > Arenaria > Arenaria interpres. The sequence goes on from VXAK01017975.1 coordinate 42,664, forward strand.
CATGGTGGGAAAGGGAGAAAAGAAACAGTATGGGAAACAAGATAGAATAAGTTCCCATTAAAGAGAAAGAATGGGAAATGCACATTTCTTCTTTGAAAAACAGGTTAGGCTTAATTTTGTCCTTGTACTTACAGAAACTAATCAGAGAGGTTTGACATTGCTGGGAACCTGCCAAGTGCAGCAACTCGTACATGCAGTGCCACTGTAAGTCTCTCACTGCAGCTACTCAACAGAGCAAAGTCACTTCAGATATCTACTTGCCTGAACTGATAGTGCAATCTCATGGTCAGTCATTCTCCACCACTTTCTCCCTGCCAAAGTAAGAGTGCAGCAGAAGTGAAGCACAGAAACTAAATGGGTTACACCATGTCAAGTCCTATCAAAAGCTATCTGTAAGTGGAGAGATGGGAGAGATTTTGCCACTCCCAAAAGCATTACAGCTCAGCTAGTTCTTTAAAAGGTGTTCTTAACTTTAAGCACAGCTTTAAGCTTAATGCACAAATCATGCTCTTAGACTATTTAGTAGAAGATACATAGCTTTTTTAAAAGAACTGCAGCCAGTGGTTGGGTTTCACATGGTAAGATTCGCAGGCTGTCTACGCTGCAACTGAAAGTCTGTTTTCAATATGCGTAGATGTTCCTAACCTACATAACATAAGTAGCACTAACAGAAATAACGTTTCAGGCAAGATTGAAGTCCTTACTGTATAATCACCCCCAAGGAATTACAGTCATGGAATGTAGCTGCTCCACAGCTTTCAAGTCTGTAGTTTCCTGTTTTCATTGTTATTATACGTGCTATTTAAATTAAACTAGACCAAGACACACCTCTATGGATTACAATGATAATAATTTTGATGGTGGACATACATACGCTTATGCATTCTTCAACTTTCATACTTTTCTAAAAAAATGTTATTTTTGTCTCACTGAGTATCTGAAAGATTTAAAGACACGTATACACTGCATGAAGAAACACAGGGCAGACAGCTTGCACCAGTGTAAGCTATGAGTAGTACAGCTACTACTGGTAAACCTGGTAAACAGTACGGACATATTGCCACAGGTTGAAGCCCAAATCATATAACTATACAGCATCTTCATCTAGTGCTTTATTGAAAGCTTACATTGGCCTTGCCTTACAAATCATAATCTGGACATGCTTCTCCAGTACTATATAGTGCAAAAATAGGAAGTGGGTGTTTATGGAAAGGTTACACAATATCACCCATACGACTGAACAGGTGAAAAGGAAATTAACTGCTAAAGGGTGCCTCCTTGTTTCTTCTTCTGTCTCACTGTGACTGAGAACACAGGACAAGAAGTGGAGGTTTACTGCTTGGAAGTTATTCCTGGGCATATCCCATCATCACTTGAATCAGTAGGGTGATGCAACTGGAAACCCCAGTGTTTAAGGTTCATTAGTATCTAATGGCTAACACTGTTGAAACACCAAGACACCAACCATCCTTAATGCCTATAGTTTGGAGCTGGGACCTCTCTCTAGTAAAAGCCCATGGGAGCTACCGAATGGCCCAGCAGGTGTCAGGGATGCTCAGCATTTTGTGAGATCAGATGTTCAGAAGCAAAGATTCTTGGTAGAAATATGCTTCTTCATTTAGAGCTATGGTACTGTTCACGATGACATCATTTCAGCAGTGACAAATATAGCTGAGTCTGCTCTTTCCTACGCCATATAAATCCCTTGACCTCAATCAGATCACTGCTGATTTACACTTGTGTAAATGAAGTCAGAATCAAACCCATGGCATTCACAAATGTAGGCCAGAGTAAGCATTACTCACAGACAAGAGACAACCCTTCAGAGGAAGGAAAAAAGATCATTTTCATGCAAATATCCTTATAATAAGGAACAAGAGATAGAAATAAGAGTATGAATGAAATGCAATCAAGAACTGCTCTGAGATCAGATTTGCTTCTAACTTTATGATGCTGCATCAGCGGCTCTTAAAGTAGCTTAAGCCCAAAATTTGACCTACCTGAAACTTGTTATATGTAATTTTTCATCAGGGATCTGTGAGCTAACTCAATCCCTAGGCTTGTCTTTGAAGGTAGCTGAAGGTGCTCAGCTACTTGCAGGATCTGAAAAGATTCGATTGCTGTGTTCTATGAAAATGGAAACTTTCTTTTTTTGCTGAGATACAGGTTTGCCCTCAAATCGTTACACATTATCTATTTATTTATGCATAAACAGTGGCATTATGGTTTGGAGAATAGGGGCCCTTTGATGGGAGGTAAGCTTGACTAGCCTATGGGAGTTTACTGCTATGCATATAAATGAAGCCATACATACAAATATGCAGAACAGACAAGAGAAAATATACAGCATCTCTTTAAAATAAAATACTTTGATTGCTCCAATCACAAGAAGTTGTAAAACTACCCTGAAGAATTAACAGCCTCAGTACATGCTAACTACATCCATCATAAATTCGTCTTTAGTTTCTGTTATCATATCACTCTCTCTTGGGACCCCCAGTCCTGTCATCATTTGCCCTTTATAATTTATTCAGCTTGTACTTGCCTGAATCCTTTCTACTTATCATTCATCTTTACAGTTGTACATAAAATTAGATTGATCCTCCTATGGCAGACACGTCAGAGAGAAAAGTTGTCATTGAATAACACATAAAACAAATGAAGGTCCAGCAAAACCTTTTGTTGAATAACTTGGAAATCATCCTTTGAGAGCCCAAAGGTGTCAAATTAGAAAGACAAGAAAACGCCAGCTTTATAATCTGTTTTCTGCACACCATTTTCAATTGCCACCAAATCACAAACACAAGTGAGAAGCTTTGTTCCCATTTGCATATCAAGCTAAGCTTGGTTAGCCACCACAAATGTGATGAATACACCAGCCTCAGCTGAGATAACAACATGCATCCAACACACTACTTCTGTCAGAATGCTCACATTATATCCTTTTCCTTCAAAGCTCTTTGGACTGGGTGGCGGAGAGAGAGAGAGAGTTTACTTTGTATTCTAGAGGCTGCTGTATAGGGATACAGAAGCCAATCTTTAACTAGTGAAATGGAACTTTAATGTTTACCAAGCAGATAGGACCCAGGTGTTTCATCTCATCTGGTGAACAGAACAGCGCTGTCAAACTACAGGGGTTTTTAGTAAATGGAAAGTGCATATGGTTTCCTTTCCCTCTCTTGTCCCCTCCTTTCCCCAAAGCAAGATCCAAGTCCTTTTACTGGCTGGTCAGTCAGAAGTAGGAAACAAGGGGTAAAAAATAAAAATAATAATAAAAAAAAATAATCTTTTTAACCATGACATTGACACCCAAAGATTTTAAAGCGCTGGAGGATTTCTGCAGGACTGGTTTTTGCAAGTCTCTTACCTCAAATCTGTTTTTATTCCTTTTCATCTTCATTTTTAACTTCA
>VXAK01017977.1:1202-34085 GCA_013399435.1 Arenaria interpres
AAGAAGTTCATGTACTTCATCTACCCATCACAGATAAATGCCATGACTGTGAAACTAATGCTTTTTTATAGTTTTTTAATATAGAATTTTACTACAAGAAATGTGTATGTATGTGACCATGAGGTATCCCATCCATAGAGAACATTAACTCAGCTGACCCGTTACCAAATAAGCAGATCCCTGGCATATTCCCTGCAGTGTTGGCCAGGGCGGACATCACATATACTTGTGTACACACTCAGAGGGATTATTGACTGAAAAGCACATGTAGAAGTTCATTTTTTGGTGATGTAAACAAAAAAACAAAATTCAAGGAAATGGAGCTCTTAACTGAAGAGACCGATTTAGTACTCTTGCACTTCAGTAAATTAGCCACACTACTGCAGTCAATGGAGTAGCTTTCAAGTGGGCAAACACCTGGCTGGCACATTTCAATGGCGAATTTAACCACATTTAGCTGGTACATCTCTGAAACCAAGTATTTTCTTTTTTTTTTTTTTTTTAATAATAACTAAGTACATTACTGAAACGACCTGTATGCCACCTTAATTCATCTAATGCCAGTCACCACATTATGAGGCCAGCTTGTGCTAAAAATAACAATAACAAACATATATGTAATTTAATCTGATTTTTTATATCACAGGTCTAAATCATGTATTTGGCGATGGGACAGTCCCTTCTTTTCAAACTTTAAGGCAATGTAGAAGACAGGGAAAAGCTGCTATGAACAATATCTTCTACTGGGACACATGATTAGACATCTGACAGACTTGAACTGGAACAGTATCCCCAGGCAACCAAACCTATTAACCTTTCTCCAGCAGCTGGCTAGATCTAAAAAGCTCAGCAGCATCAATTTATACGTTTGTAAAGTTCTCAATGAAATGGAAGTGGAATGATTCAAAAGGAAAATCATGTGCTGATCTACAATGTAATATTAATAGCCAAGATTGGGAGAAAATTGTGCAGAAATATCAGCATGACTACCCTGAGTTAGGCATTTAAAGATAATTAAGCCAAAAATAGTATTTACAGATTGCTGGACATCCTCTCAGATTATGTGAATGTGTATAGATGGTGAAAGTATGATAAAGAAAGAAGGGATGTAACCAGATGTTTCAGAAATGGAAACAGAGACAGAACAGGTAAGCAACTAAGCCAATGTAACTATATACAGAAAACATGGCATTCAGAAGTTCTGTATCATTAGATTTAATGACATACAAATAAGCACTTTAAAAAGGACTTTACAAATTCTTGTCTTAATTTTTACTAAAAGTAGACATTTAAATAAAACTAAAAGCCAGAGAGAAGAGCGTTGGCCTTTTCTTCTTTAATGGGAGAGTTGGATCTTCTGCCTAATGGGAGAGTTGCATCTTTTGCCTTCAATGAAGGAGTAAAGAATCACATAATGCAATGACAATGTTACAACTAAGAAAAAGGTGACTCATATGCCACAGGACAAAAGCTGGCCCAAATTTGTTATGTTATCATCATGTCACATCACACATACAAACAAAGGGAAATGCCAGTGAAACAAATGGAAGATCATACATATTCAAAATTGAAGAGTGGTTTAATACTAGGCTTTTTTTTTTTTGCATACAATTAGCTGATAAGAGCAAAATCCGTGTAAGGTTTTGTTTTCCTTCCTTTTCCCAAGCTTTCCCTTTTCCTTGTCTTCTTCATTCCTTGCATACACCTCTGAAAATAAATCATAAACCTGAATAAATCCAGCAAAGAACAAACAATAGCTTTACCCACTATGTCAGTCAAACTAGTCATGCTCCTGGTATTTTTGAGAAAATTTGGGGGTTTTTTTTGGTTTTCATTCTTCTTTTTTTATGACAGCTGATTATCAGCTCTGATTATCATTTGTATTCTTTGCTGCTAACAGCTGTCAGGCTTCTTATTCTCAGTATGGATGATCTCAAATAGCTGGAAAAGGCCTATCAAATCAGTTTTTGAAGTCTGAAGAGCAAGAGATCTGCATGTGGCACTCACATTTGCAGACGTCTGAATACAGAAATTGATATTTTTAAGAATGCAAGCATGCTGGTAGGCAAAGCTGAGCAGCCACCATGCCTACCACTGAGTGAGCTCTTTCTGGAATTCTGCCTCAGTGCCAGGACACCAGCCCAACTTTTCTGAACTCTTACACAGCCATGAGCACTACAGTAAAGGTCCTATTGTTTAACTATATAATCTGCAGGATATATAAGATAAAAACACTGAAAAGAGTCGTTCTGGGCCTTAGTTCCTTATAAAAGGAGAACCTGGGAAAAAGTGTAAGAAAGAAATGATGGCTTGGGGACGATGAATTCCTTTCCTGCTATCTTACTGCTCACAGGGGGAAACAAGCCTCTGATGATTTATACAGAGAAAAATGATAAGAGTTACCACTCCTGTTAGAGCAAGTTTGTTGTATATTAAGAGATGTGCTGTCACTAAGTAGTGCAGAGACCACAGAGCTGCTGTACGTTGTACTGCCAGTGAAATTTATACTGGGTCCTGCCTTTAGCATCTTTCAGTAGCACTGAGCCTGTTTCACATCTGTTCACTATAGACAGAGATGCAGTTACACTGCCTGGTTAAAGGTGGTACAGAGATGCTTCAGCCACCTCTAGTCATTCCAGTTGTTGAAGTAGAGCCGATGTGTCAGAGCATTGTTGACTTCATAGTTTGGCCCGGTACTGAAGCTGTTCTAGGTTACAAAATCTGTTATACATTCAAGATGGAGATCAGTATTTTTGCACACAGTGACAATAAGAAAGCTAAGCATCGAGTAATGGTATAAACATTATATAATGTATAAACATTATATAATATATAAACATTAGGTTTAGATTAGCAATAACTTGGCAACTGTATTGACATTTATTGCTTTGGACAGATGTGGACAACCATGTTTTTCCTTTCCTATACACTTTCATCACTGAGTACATATAACAGATAGAGTAAGCAGCTTAGACATAGATGTCCGCATTTGCTCTAATGACTCCCATAAGTCACTTCATACAAGTGATGTATATGAAGTCCTAGAGCAAATCAAAATCAGTATCAGATGTCAGATGTTTTCTGTCACTGTTCCCACATCTAACCCAGTAGATCACTATGACCTTAGACAAGTCATTTAATCTCTCTCTTTCTATTTCATGTTCACACATTAATAGACCTGAATAAAACTGCAGTGAGATAGAAAAGAGTTTGCTATTATTCTGAAATATTCCTTCATTAAAAACATTTAACATAATGAAGCCATAAAAGAACTGATGTAGGACTGCTGCAAAGCTGAAACACAGATTTTTGTGTTCACATTTTCTATATTACTTAGATGATACCTTGAGGGTGCATCCTGTTTATGAGGCGATAACCATTTTCTAAGCTATATAACTCCCAGGTTTATTATGCAAGGACACAAATATTCCAGCATAACAGAAAGAGCTCTTAAGGCATCACATAAAAAATTGGTCCTTCTTTTCCTAATCAATCATAACCTTCTTGATTCCCTCATCACTGCAACAGACATTGTGTCCCTATTGTTCAGAAAAGTTAAGCAACACAAAAAGAAACAGACAGATTTTCTTTGCCTGTGATCTATGAGATCAATAGAAGAAGCAGCATAATGTATATAGCATATGCAAGGTTTGCTGGCAGAAGAGAAAGATGTGAACAAAGCCATAAATTCCTGAATATAAACATTTACAAATTCTGGAATAAAAGGACCCGATCCTTTAGCAGTGTGAGGGATATTTGCAAAAATGTCTTTTATGCAGCCTAAGTAGTTTGGACTGTCTACAACTTTCCACTTCACATATAAGTTTAAGTCTTTGCATGATGACTAAAAGTTCAATTTAATATTTATGAAATTATTATGTCTGGTGGAGACTATGAGGTCTGGAGAAAAAGGGGTGCATTGGGTTCACGTGGCAAGATTTTGTCAGTGGAGGGACTACAGGAGTGGCTTCTGTGAGAAGCTGCTAGAAGCTTCCCCCATGTCTGACAGAGCCAATGCCAGCCAGCTCCAAGATGGACCCACCACTGGCTGACACTAAGTCAGTGACGGTGGTAACGCCTCTGGGATAACATAGTTAAGAAGAGGGAAAAAAACCTGCACAACAGCAATTGCAGCCAGAGAGAGAAGTGAGAGTATGTGAAAGCAACAACTCTGTACACACCAAGGTCAGCGAAGAAGAAGAGGAGGAGGTGCGCCAAGCACCAGAGCAGAGATTTCCCTGCAGCCTGTGGTGAAGACGATGGTGAGGCAGGCTGTCCCCCTGCAGCCCATGGAGGTCCATGGTTGGAGCAGAGATCCACCTGCAGCCTGTGGAGGAACCCACACCAGAGCAGATGGAGGCCCAAAGGAGACTATGACCCTGTGAAGAGCCCGCGCTGGAGCAGGTTTGCTAGCAGGACTTGTGATCCTGTGGGGGACACACGCTGACGCAGTCTGTTCCTGAAAGACTGCACCCCATGGAAGGGACCCACTCTAGAGCAGGGGAAGAGTGTGAGGAATCCTTTTTCTCCTGAGGAGGAAGGACCAGCTATCACAACGTGTGATGAACTGACCATAACCCCCATTCCCCATCCCCCTGCACCATTCAGGAGGAGGATGTAGGGAAATCAGGAGTGAAGTTGAGCCTGGGAAAAAGGAAGGGTAAAGGAAAGACATTTTAAGATTTGTTCTTATTTTTCATTGTCCTAGTCTGATTTGTTTGGTAATAGATTTAACTAATTTCCCTGAGTCAATTTTATTTTGCCTGTGGTGTTAATTGCTGAGTGATGTCCTGTCCTTATTTTGACCCGTCACCCTTTCATTATATTTTCTTTCCCCTGTCCAGCTGAGGACGGGATTGATAGAGAGGCTTTGGTGGGCACCTGGCATCCAGCCGGGGCTAACCCACCACAAGCCAACTTCCAGAGAGCAACTCTGATTTATCTTTGTAACCTGAGCACACTGAAGCATTCAGCTCTTTCCTATGGTTAATCATTTTTCTTCTGAAACCAGGGAAATAAGGGAAAACCTTTAATATGACAAAAAAAAAGGAAAGAATTCCTAACTGGAGTTATGACAGGGAATTTTTAACTTATGTGAACTTTTTAAAAGACCATTTATACACTCTCTGTCAAAAACACCCAAATATTTATGAAGCTTTAGAAGTTCCATGGAACAAGGGTTTTAATCAGTCTCAGGTGTTCTTTACCTTTATATATTTATCAGACTTCCAGGAAACGTGTATATAATATGCATCATTTTGGTGTTATTGGTTATTCCTTTTTGAAAAGTATCTTACTTTCCAGCTTCAGGTGAGAACACTGAAACCAACTTGTTGAACAGCCAAAACCAGTGGTAGTACAGAATCTCATCTTTACTGGACTTTAAACAAGTGACCTGAAAACAACCCAGGAGATTTTCTATGGCTGCTGGTCTGAAATCCTGCAAGGTTGAGGACCGCAAAGTCACATCATGCCATGTCCTCTGCTGTCTGCCCTTCTGCCTACAGAAAGGTCTACACAGGAGATATTTTCATGCCTTACTTGTGAAGGGATCGGATGCCAAATACCATTCTTGTTTTGGAGGCTCTGTTGTAGCTCTCCCATAGACAAGCACAACACAATATACAGAGCTCAGCTGCAGCCTGTTAGTTCACTTTAGTACTTAATGTCAAGAACTTAAAGAGTGTTTTTCATGTCTAGTACCATGTATGATTATTCAGCCTTTCACTGTGCCTACATTACAGAAAAAAAAAAAAAAAATTCTCTCTTCTTCACCATAGTATGCATTCCAGTCTTTTAAGCTATGCTAGTCCAGAAAACATTTTTTAAATTTCCTTCTTTCTTTGAGAACACAGGACTTAAAGTTTACTCCTCCCACCTTTTTAAGTTGAAGGGCATGAAAATTTAGTGCAGATATTTTTTCCCATGGTAGACTTCCTTCTCAGCATGCAGTAATGTGAAACCAAACACTCATTTGATTAAAATTCACTCAGAAGAATTACAAAAAGAATTCCCCACAGCAAATGTCTGGGAAGCTCAAGCTGGTTTAAATTGAAACCCAAATCATTCTCTGTTAACAATAGTTTTCCCTTGAGAAATACACCTGCCAGGTTAGCTTGCATTTGTGGGATGAGACCTGAAGACTAGCTGCAATAAAGTCACACTCAGCTGCATTGGCTGCTCTGCTCCTTTGCTTCCTAAGTGGACTGCCAAGGCTCTTCAGCATCAGACACAGAATCTGAATCTGAGGCAGGCAGGTAAAATTTCAATTTCAACTGTCAATGCCAATAGAGAAAAACAGCAAAAAAAAAAGCATAAAAGATATTCCATTAAAACAGGAACTGGTCCTGATAGAATATGAACTTATCCCGCCACCATCTGTTTTATGTTTAAGCTTTTTTGGCAAATCTGAAAGAAACAATAGTGTTTCCAAATTTCCTATAGGGAACTTTGATATTATACGATAATCTACGATAAGACAGAGGGAGTTTAAAACCAGAAGGGTCTCACGCTGCAGGACAGCCGGAGTTCTGTGTCATTTGCTCTGAGCACCATTAAACTAAAATGAGTAAGGCTAAAATTGCATTTAATTCTATCACCTGGCCTGGGAATTTTGTTGCAGCAGAGTGTAGTTCAGGCCCTGCCCGGCAGACTGGTGCTTAGTTTTGAGTTGGGTTAAAGAAGAAACTGGAAAGAAGTGAAGGAAGTTTCATACAGAGGTAAATAAACATCGTGCTGACATTACAAGATATAAGCTAACTAGGACAAGATGATCAAGTAAGACAGAGCTAACAAATCCACAGAAATAAGGTGGAATTATCTGTTGTAACGAGTTGATGGACTGAAGCAGAAACTTCTAAGGTGTGATGCATCTAATCATTGTAAGCATGTTTACAATAGGCCAGAGAAATTACCCTAAAGTGCCCATATTTCTCCAGAGGTGATAAATACAACCTAATGGGATTACTGCAGTAATCATCTCCAGTAAATATAATGAATACTAGCATTGGTATCTACACTGTAAAATGCAGTTATTTACAGATTTGGTTTACAGGTATTTGGATAATTTTTTCTTCACTTTCCAACAAATTTTTAAGATTCCTTAAGAACAATTAGATGTATAGATTCATAGGATAAAACTCCTCAAATCTATAAATAAAACATGATTGGGCTTGTGAATGAAAAATAGGTATCAATTACAGAACCTACACAGAAGGGTAGGGATTGGAAGGGACCTTTGGAGACCATCTAGTCCAAACGCCCTACCAGAGTGTAGGTTCACCTAGAAGACGCTGGACAGGAACACATCCAGGAGGGTTTTGAGGGTCTCCAGAAAAGGAGACTCCACAAGCTCTGTGGGCAGCCTGTTCAGTGTTCTGTCGCCCTCAAAGTAAAGAAGTTTTCCCTCATGTTGAGATGGAATTTCCTGTGTTCCAGTTTGTGCCTGTTTTCCTTTGTCCTGTTGCTGGGCACCACTGAAGAGTCTGACCCCATCTGCTTAACACCCACCCTTTACACATTGATCAGCATTGATGATATCCCCTCTCAGTCTTCTCCAGACTAAACAGACCCAGGTCTGTGGGAGAACAGGATGGTAACAGGATTGTGGAAGAAGCAAAGACCAGAGAAAGGAAGACCAAAGGACCAGAAGAAGCAGGAACACTGGCAGGGGAAGGCCTGTGAGCAAGTCCTAACAACCCATAAACAGCGCCTAATGGCCTGACAGATTGAGGGGAATTCCGCCCATTTGGTAGCTGGGGGTTGCAGGGGCCGTCAGCTGGGAAAGAAGATACAATAGTACTATATAAGCTGCGTCTTTGTTATAATAAACGATTCTGGTTGCATCTCCGACTGGGGTCCGTGCCTTCATACACTACACAGGTCTCTTAGCCTTTCCTCAGACATCTTCGTAGCTTTCCGCTGGACCCTCCCCAGTAGTTCCCTGTCCTTCTTGAACTGGGGGGCCCAGAACTGGACATAGCACTCTGGATGCGGCCCCACTGCAGAGTAGAGGAGGATGATGACCTCCCTCAAACTGCTGGCCATGCTTTTTTTAATCCACCCCAGGAGACTATTGGCCTTTTTGGTGACAAGAGCACATTGCTGGCTCATGGCTCATTTACTTCCCAAAGCTAAAGAAAACTCACTTAAAATAAGAAAATATACATGCAATACCTGTCTAAGTTGTGAGTGGAAAACAGGTCCAAGTACTATGAAAGAAAAAGAAAAAAATATACTTGCTTGCTACAATTGCAGGGACTCTAAAGCCACACGAAGGAAATATTACAGATTGTGTGGTTTTCTTCAGAAAATGCATGACAGGGGAAATAAAAGTGTACAAAATAATTAGTCACTGTAAGAAATTGCATAAAGCTTTTTTTAATATCTTCCTTCCCCCCCCTTCCGCACCCCCCATCTTAATAACAAACACTCAGCAGAGCTTGAGGGTGGCAGATGGAAACTGAAGATGTATTCACATAACTCAGCATTAACCTATGGAATCATCAAGTCATACCCCTTTTAAAAGAAAAATATAAAAATAGCTTGGCCAAAATAGTCATATCGAGTTCCAGCAGTTAGTAAAAACAAAATGCATTCTCAATCCCATTAACCTTCAGTCTTCAGGAGTTAGGTCAATTGTGTTTGTGTGGTCAATTGCTAACAATTAAGAGCAAGAACTAAATACTCTGAGGCAGTTTTTCTCTGGGAGTGCCTGGGTAGTCCTTATGAAAGGTCTCCATGGTAGATCCGGACAGTCATATGCCTCATCCAGATGGTCATATGTCAACTCCAGCCCAAGACAAGCCAGCAGCTATGCATTACCAGTAGCATGCCACTGAGATCATGACGTGGGACAGCTGATATAACCTCCTTTTGTGGGCTGATGTAACTTGGTTGGATTTCTTTGGTTCAGTATGTTCAACATATATAACTGCAGGTGTACAGTCAGATATTGGCCGTAACCAGTAAAACCTTTCCACTATCCTGGATGTTTGATGAACCATTCCTACTTTCCTGTAACTTTCCTTCCTCACTGACTAGCAATCTCAAGGAGAACTGCTGGATATATCATGAGTATATTTGGCCAGTTATTAAGCCCCAGGCAGCAGCAGGAAGGTTGTTATAAATCAAAGAGTCTTCTGGCAAGTCAAAACAGACTTTGGTAAAAGAAAGAGAGGAACTTACACTGCTGCATGAGGAAGCAGATATGTGCTGTGACACTGGAGAAATTAACTGCTTATAGATATTGCTATATCTATCACACCATAGTCAAAGAGGCTCAGTGGCTGGATTATGCTTGACCCAGATTTTTTGTGGTTAATTTCAGTTGCAGGAGGGTCTGAAACTCTGTTAGACACTTCGGCAGACACCACCGGTGCTGTCAGGGTGTTTTAAGTTAACATCTGTGTGAAGGACTTCTAAGGAAATGCTAGTTGAAGGCCCCCTGATAGCTGCCAGAGGGCTCAAGACCCCTTGTGACTTGTGCACAGACAGAAAGACTGTTACAGGCAGTTAAGTTTTCCCCAAATTGCCCATTCGGCTCAGATGGCCAAGACCTCTTTTGACAACCGGTATCTACAAAATTGAGCGTAGAGTTGAGCTTTCTCTGCCAACTCTTCCACTTGCCTAGATGCAAGTCAGAGGCATATTAAACTCAGAGCCACATCTCTGTATCTGTATTGTGTGGTATTTCAGCAGAGAATTTCTCCCCAAGGGCCAGTCTGTCAGCAGGGCCACTATGTTAGGCTGGTGCAGTTTCCAGAAACATTAGCATTGTCATTGACAAGCTTGAAGCATGTGAAAAGGTGCTCTGGTAGGGAACTGCAGACATACTTATTGATAGTTCGATAGTACTAAGGATTCTTCCTACTTGGTGTGGAGACCTTCGAGGTGGAGATCTGTATCTGATAGAGACATCCTGCATAGCCAGGGAAAAGGTAGAGAGACTTTTAGAGTCCTTAAAAGTGATTAAAAGAACTACACGGTGCAAATACCTCTTTCTTTCCCTTGACTGTAGACGGAACCAAATTTGACCACATTGCAGAGGGTTAAAATATCACTGTATATATCCCCCATCAGCAATTTTTAAAGCAGAGCTCTGTATTTCTTTTTGTCCATCTTAAAAGCACTGAGAACATAATCCTAGGACTACTTAGGTTACTTTATTTTCTTTCTAATGTGCTTCATTTTCTGAAATGTACTTTCAAATCAATTTCTGTCATTAGTCCTTTTAAGTAAATATAGTATTTGTGCAAAGTAATTATTCTTTGTTGGTAAAACACATGTATATGATCAGTCTTTTGTTTAAATTAGATTTTAAATTATTTGTTAACTTAGTGACTGCACATTACTGGCTAATGACCTTAAAGAATACAGATTTCTGCTTCAAGGGACAAAAACGTAGGCAGTTACAGCCATGGCAGCAGCAAAGGTGTCTATCTGCCTCTAAAACAGGGTCAAAGGAAGACCTACAAATACTAGTTAATGTTCTTCTGAATAATTTTAAGGCCTAACTTCTGCATATATTTCTCAAAATAAATACAGTGGGTTCAACCGTTTTTCTACGATCAACACTAATCCAACAAAACTTCCTTATTTTTTCTTGTTGTTGGCCATTTAGTGTACTGGTTTTGGCCGGGATAATTTTCTTGCTAATAGCTTGTATAGGATGGATTTGTGCTGAAACCACAACACTTTGGAAAGTTGCTTTTTTTCCAAAGATTCTGCAAAAACCTTCAAATGACAATAGACCAAACCTGGTCTGGTGGGAGGTGTCCTTGTCCGTGGCAGGGGAGTTGGAACTAGTTGGTTTTTAAGGTCCGTTCCAACCCAAATCATTCTATGACTCTAGATTCTATGATTCTGTGATAGTTGGGTAAATACCTATGTAGCTCTTAGATATATTTCAATACATGTATTATGCTCTTGCATAGCACAATTGCTTGAGAGACAAAAAGTCCATGATTGAGGATGCTCGTCTAATCTTATTTGAAGATATAAATTAAACCTAAGCATTTTTTTTCCAAGCTAGGAGATCTCTGAACTACATACACTTCAGGACAGCAGACTTGTTCATGTGTCTGCCTGAAAGAATCCTATGGGATATGAACCCAGTGGGAAGATGGATCCAGAATAGCTGATTAATTTTCAATGAACACCACCTCCAAGCTCAGAAAGTCTATCCCAATGAGAAGGAAGTCAAGCAAGTGATAGAAAGCCTTCATGGATGAACAAGGAGCTCCTGATTAAACTCAAACATAAGAACAACTCAATAGGTAGAAACAGGAACAGGTCACTCAGGACAAATAGGCTGTTCAAATGTTCATGGATGCAGTTAGGAAAATTAAACTGATACCGAGTTTTATCTGGCAAGGGATTTGAAGGGAAACAAGTAGGGCTTCTACAAGTATTTAAGCAACAGAGACAAAAGGAAGGAAAATATGTGCCCACTGCTGAATCGGGCAGGGGACCTGATGGCAAAAGACATAGAAAAATCCGATGTACTCAATGCCTTCTATTTTCTAAGTCTTGCCTCAGGATTCCTAGGTCCCTCAGGCAAGTGGAAAAATCTGGAACAAAGAAGACTTATCCTCAGATTATGGAACTTTTAAGGAAACTTAATGTACTCAGATTCATGGGACCTAATGGGACAGACCCATGAGTGCCGAGGAATCTGGCCAATGCGAATGGCAAGGGCACTCTAGACTATCTCTGTAGGGCTGGCAATCAGGAGAAGTTCCTGAGGATTGGAAGAAATGGATCTGAAAAGCAGTTTCAAAACAAAACAGTGATTCCCAATGTTGAATCCTAATCTGTTCCACAATACCAGTCACCTACACAATTGCAAACGCTGAACAGGCAGTTCAAAAATTTTGAACATCCCTTTGGACATTATTCAGTATAACTCATTCAGATTTCCTTAATCACTTCTGAAACCTTGTTTAGAAACAGAAACAAATGACCCAAGGAAGTTCCCACACTGATTATAATCAAGCTGCTTTCTCGACATAATTCAAAGCCAGAAATAAGGGAGAACCTGTCATGTGACATACACAAAATAAACCATGCTTGTCTTTGCCTGGAAGCTACAAAAGAGAGTGAAATCACCAGGTATTTTCATAGTCCAGAAGCCACAATAGGCTGGAATTGCATACTTTTATTAAGAAAACTAGTCATCTCCGTAAGATTGCTCCCATAAATAAAGTAAATAAGTTGGTGGCATTTTCACAGCTTTTTGACAAGGAATAGTAAGTAAATCATAAATACTCACTTTAAGAAATTGTACTTATGTATTAATTTTCAGGTTTTGATCCCTTAAATTTATATATTTGTTTTTTCTTGAAAGCAAAATGTTTTCGATTAATCACAAAACATATTGCCAGAAGCAGTGCTAAACAGCAGTTCCTCCTTTATATTTGTTCAAACTTACTTGAAAAAGACATTACTTTTTGTGATTTTTTCTACTTATTGAGAAGTTTGTCATGTATACTATGATGCATGATGCTAAAACAGCATGTTTCTTTTAAATTTAAATTACAATTCTGAAAATTATATAAAAATGTAACACGATATCCGTATTGAAAAAAAAAAAAAAGAGGAAAAGAAGAAGCTATTTCTGTTTCCATCCCTTCAAAGACAAAACAAGGAGTAGTGCAGAAATAAGCAATTAACAATCCAATCTGGCCATTGCAATCTAATGGCATGAATTAATTTTTAACATGTCTGGTTTCCTTCTAAGATAGGTAGGCATTTTAAAACAATTGCTCAAAATGCGTCAGGTACAACACCTATGTAAGTGACATTAACATATCTCTTTCTTCTCTCCCCTTCTGCCTTTGATTTAAAAGGAAACAGAGGTGAATGAATGAGGCAAAGGAAATGCAGTATGTATCAGCTTAGACCTTGATGTTTCCACGCATAGCTAATTACTCAGAAAGTAACCCTGCTTATTTATAAAAGGATACTTAAAAAATAAGATAAAGTCATGACTAAGGAGGGAAGATGTATATTCCAGTGGCCAATCAAGAAATGCGACCAGCTTATTTTTTTCTGCATAAAGTCATCTGCTCGTAAGTTTTCCTTATGAATCACTTGTCATGGCCCATTTTCTGGCATATAGCTCACTTGGCATTATGTTTTGGCTTCAAGGTCATTCTGTTACCACTAACTATATCACCTTCTGTACTGAAAAGATGTCCTTTTCACACAATTTAACCCCACTGTAACCAAGGTTTACTGATAGGCTCAGATACTCAAAGAGTTTGAGTTGATATTTCAGATGATGGCAGTCAAAACTTTACTTTGCTCCTTCTCTAAATGAGGAACCCTTAAAGGCTATTACCTTAGAGAGTTAGATATTTTCAGCCGGGCATTTGGAAAGATAAGTTGGCCTCAACTCAATAATCAGGTTTGTAACATAAAATGGGGTTTTGAATGTATATCCAAAGAATGATCAATTTTCTGTTCTGCTGATTAAGTGGCGTACAATAGTTAAAAATGAAGTTATGGGATAAAAACGTGTTGCAACACTGAAGAAGTCATACTTCCACCAAGCTTGTAATTTTAGTTCATGACATAAATTTCTGAGAGAAGTAAAGATTGTTGATATTGATAGTGTATATCTGCAATTATTATATCATCCTACTGATTGATCTTTTATTGCCTCTGAGACTTTTTTGGACTGTTGCGTTTTCAGGATCAGATATTTTTCTTGAGACCATTTAACTCACAGTTCTATTTATCTTATTTGGAAAACATTTTCTCTCTCAATTGCTGTAAGACGACATTTGTTTCAGAATGTATTTTCTTAGTAGAAACATTTCTCAATGGTTATTTGATAGACTGCTGTGTGATGACACTAATAAGAGCAATGGGGATAGGTAACTGCTGACAGCTTATGTACCAGAAAAAAAGATCTCAGAGTATAATATTGGCTATTGGACAAAAAAAAGGGAATTTAGAAATTCTGTAATTAGTAGCAATACAGAACTCTTGGACAGACTAGATGGATAGAGTCCAGACAACATTTTTTCCAGCAGATCTTACCATTCACACTAACAGATTATAACAGAGACATTTAAGTCATTGACACCAAGCTGCGTGGTGAGGTTGACACGCTTGAGGGATGGGATGCCATCCAGAGGGACCTGGACAGGCTCAAGAAATGGGCCTGTGTGAACCTCGTGAGGTTCAAAAAGACCAAGTGCAAGGTCCTACATCTGGGTCAGGGCAACCCCCAAGTATCAGCACAGGCTAGGGATGAAAGAATTGAGAGCAGCCCCACTGAGAAGGATTTGGGAGTACTGGTGAATGAAAAACTCAGCATGATCCGGCAATGTGAGCTCGCATCCCAGAAAGCGAACAGCATCCTGGGCTGCATCCCCAGCAAGTGTGGCCAGCAGGTCAAAGGAGGTGATTCTGCCTCTCTTCTCCACTCTGGGGAGACCTCCCTGCAGTGCTGCCTCCAGCTCTGGGGCCTCAGCACAGGAGAGACATGGACCTGTTGGAGCAGGGCAGAGGAGATCACAGAGATGCTCCAAGGGCTGGAGCCCCTCTGCTGTGAGAACAGGCTGAGAGAGTTGGGAGTGTTCAGCCTGGAGAAGAAAAGGCTCCAGGGAGACCTTATTGTGGCCTTCAAGTACTTAAAAGGGGGCTGTAAGAAAGATCGGGACAAACTTTGTACCGAGGCCTGTAGCGACAGCACAAAGCCTAATGGTTTTAAACTAAGAAATGGTAGATTCAGACCAGACATAAGGAAGAAATTTTTTACCGTGAAGACAGTGAAACACTGGCTGAAGTTACCCAACAAGATGGGAGATGTCCATCTCTGGAAACATTCAAGGTAAAGATTGGACAGGGCTCTGAGCAACCCGATCTAGTTGAAGATGTCCCGGCCCATGGCAGGGGGATTGGACTAGAAGACCTTTAAAGATCCCTTCCAACACAAACTATTCTATGATTCTAAGTCTCCACTAAAACTTCTTGCAATTTAAATTTCACCTGACATTTATATTCCAAACATTCCTTCTTATTTCAATACTGCTTCCTACTAACTTCCTTTGTCACTTAGATCAGCAGTAGTCTTGCCTACCTTTAATAGCAGTTGGGGATGAAAGTGTTGAAATGTGTCTGAGGAAAACAAAAAAAGAAAAGAAAAATGAAATAAAAATGAAAACCATTGTGAAATGTTTTAAAGAATACTGTGAATGAGAACAGGCAGCCTTAATTTAATCACAGATACTAAAAGATGATCAGATAAAAAGTCCAGCCTGATTTTTAACTGGGTAGCTGCAGGTTCTTTCTGTGGAAAAGGCTGGATTGCATTTTAAATTCATAAGTATAGGCCTGGCTGTATGGCTAGCATTATCCTTTATCTTCTGATGTCAATAGAAGGTGGTAGTGGGGGAGGAATGAAAAAAAAGAGGATGAAATATAGCATTTATTCTGCTGTTCAGCTGTTAGCTATTATCACTGATTCCCAACTTTCCCAATACTTTATTGACCTCTTAAGTATTACTTGGAAAAAAACATGTTTAACTGATCTCAGTGCTAGAAAAGACCTTCATGATTCTTCACGCTGGTTGCCTGAAGAACACAGATCATAAAAATTCATGGATTAGCTGAGGCTAGCAATATCACTGTGTTGTCTGCTTATATTCGTCTCTCTTTTCACATCTTTTCTCATTCTCTCTTTCCTCCCTTATGTTACCCTCCCATGACTTTTTCTCAGTCTATCTACTTATTTTATTCCTTCAGTCAGACACTACATCAAATCAAAATGATCAGCAGTTAAGTAATAAATAATGACATCTGAGTGCAAGTGCTGAACAGAATTAGCACATGGAGAACAGAGGGTCAAGGAGAAGCACAGATACTGGGGCCATAGGTCTTGGCTGCTGGTAGACCCAGGATGACAGCTCTGCAGGGACTACATTCATATTCCTTGAAATCATACCCATGAAATCATTGAGGCTGGAGTGTTTTCAATTAATTGATTATTCTTAATGTTTGGGTTTTTTGTTTGTTTGTTTGGGTTTTTTTTGTAGAGTCATAGAATCTTTTAGGTTGGAAAAAACCTTGAAGAACATCGAGTTCAACCGTTAGCCTAGCACTGGCCAAGAATCAAACCTATTTTTTTAAGACATCAGAGCATCCTCCAGTGATATCAGTGTCCCAAAACACTAAAACATCCCTCAGCCATTTTTGGCTAAGTATGCTTAGTTGGAACAAACTTGACGGTCTTTTCTTCCTCCTCCACATTTTTTTCACCATCCTCTGTCCTATTCAATCTAAGCTTATCTTAGTAATAACATGGGAGCGGTGATCTCAACCTCTGATAGTCCAGAGGAGCAGAACAGTGTTGGTATGCTTGAGTCTTATAAAAGAAGTAGAGTAATATTCTTCTGAGACAGGAGATAGGTTGGTAGAAAGTTTGTTTAGAAAATAAAAAATAAAAACAACAAACAACAGAGCTGCATTTTACCTCATTTTCACCTTCCCAAACTACCCACAATATCTCCTGTTTATATCAGTTCTCTCTTTCTTGGCCAGGACAAAATGCTAAAGCAAGATAGGGATGATCAGATGCTTAACAGACTGCACAATTCAAAAGAAATCTTAGAAGACTGTTTTGTTTTGCAAGTTCGGTTTGGTGTCAACATTCAGGATGCCTTATTCTCCTTTCAAAGACTGTTATAGAAACAAGTAGAGTAAATGGCAACACACAAACACACAAATCTCATGTAGGCTACAAGTGCAGTGAGAAGTCTGCAATCTTCTGATACTAAAGCAAAGAACATAATTGCGAGAAATGACTGTAATGAGAGAGCCCGTGAACACAGAACACTATGTACAAAAGATACAGGCATAAATGGCTAAATAACAGGATCGGTGCAAACAACCTGAAAATAGCCCCCTGTGTACTTAGAGATGATCCCTTGTGAGGAGAATACAAGCCACCCAGACAGAAAAGAAATAGCAAAGAGAAATTAGAACAAAATTATGGGGGTTTTTTTGTTTTTTCTTTTAATTAGGTAAGAGTGTCTCAGGAAATACAGCTGCATTCTCCAGGGGGCGGGGGGAGGAGGGAGAGGGGAAGAGATTAAGAAAAAAAAAAAAGAGAGGAAAAAAAGAAAACACTGTGGCAGAATAAATACATTGTTACAAATCTTCATGATCCCTGAAACAACGGACACCAGTATTTTCCTGTCCCTAGTACTAGAATACTATTTACATTTAAGAAGTTTTCTTGCTTGCTTGCTGAACAGAGGGCACTGTGAAAATAATACTTTCAATGATATATACATCTGTCCAGAGACCAGAAATATTGTTGTAGGGAAAAAACAAAAAAAAAAAACAACTTTAAAGAAGTCGGTGNGCAGGGACACCTCCCACTAAAGCAGGTTGCTCAAAGCTCCATTCAGCCTGGTCTTTTGTTGTTTTTTGTGGTGTTTTTTTTTTTTAAATTAGTGATTATATCTGAATAGCCCATTTCAAAAGGCAATTTCTCGACATATCTTCTCTGTTCGCTTCTATGATGTGCAAAGGGATGTATGTTTTTGTTCTCAATTTTTTTGTAAACACCCAGAACTCGATGTAATGAAATGTAAATAATATGGAAGTGTAAACAATAGAAATGTGATGAAAAATTTGATGTTTGCTGAAGAAGATAACTTAAAATCTGCATAATCACTTCAGTGGCAGTGGATTACCCACTTTTTACAAGTTATTTGGGCAGAAGCCCATAATGTTTCTGGACTTGTAACATAGACACAAGCCATCATATGCTGGCTCCATCTAAGACAACGTTAGGTCTGCAAAACTCAAGGCAAGGATTTGCTAGAGGGTCTAGGATGCAGCCTGACCCTGAAAACCTTGCTCAAGTCTGAACACCCCATATCTGGCAGAAGATGTTCTTCTGGTAAATTTACTTAAAAGTTCCTAAGGATTTATTGTCTTGGGTCAGCATCAGTTCATTGTATGCTGTAGATATGTTCATTAGCTGCAAAATTCTTTAAAACAAACATTGTTTATGTTTCTGTGTCACTTTAGGCAATTTTGAAAATGGCTGTGAAAAATCACACAGATGAAATGTTCAGTTGTTAGACTCCTCCCTGACATGATTTTGGACTGTGCCTGCTCTTTCCCAAAGAGTTTCCAGACAGTTCAGGAACTGGAATAGGCCAGGGAACATTCCCAAGAAATAGTCTGAATGTAGTTTGGGAATACAAAGGCACATTCAATATGTTAGTATAGACGTAATTTATTTGACCTTGGCCAAACCCCCTGGTTCTTCCATTTTCCTTTCTGTAAAATGGAATAATTGGATTCTTCCAACTCTGCAAAATACATAGATACATCCTTAAACAGCTGGCTGATACATAACTACGAGGGTGGAAATGAGAAAGTAAGGGTGATTTGTATCAGTTAAACATATGGTTTTTCAAATTAACTGCTTGAAAACCCACATTTGAATGCAGGGAAGAGCTAAGCATTTCTGAAGATGGCATCCTATTTCATGTTTGTTAGTCCTCTAACATCAACAACGGTGGCGCCAACATTTCTCTCTCTATCAGCTGCTTCCACTGACAGAGCTGCTGAATCAATAGCTGTGAGAGTCTGTGGATGTTTTGGGAGGCACTGAGGAACTCCAAACTTTGATATGAGTAATAGAGAACTATTCACATTTTGCGGGCTGCTGGCCTTCTCTGAGTTCTGGGTATCATGTTTCCTTAAGAAGATTAAAAAAGGATGGGTTGTTTATAAAATACGCTTGTCCCACATGACAGGTTCTCAACCAGCAGGGCTGAAGATAAACAGTATGAGCTGAATCAGGAGAAAAGAAGCACCAAGAAGTGTGTTTCCTGAAGGTTTATTCCACAGCTATCCACCTCTTTCTCCTTGGATATGCCACAGGCGAACCCAGAAAAACGAGCAAACCCAGATGTACTTCTAGGCATCCCTGACATGTACAACACAACACAATACAACACAAAGGTAGCTTTTTGAATACTTCTGGATATTTCTAGATTGGCCTTTATGGCCATTTATTAAAGTAATACATTTTATGCAAGTTCCCTTTTACATACACTCCAGCTCATCCATTGCCCAGCTGGATATAAGCTGGTGGAAGAGGGGCTGCTACTCCTTCTGTACAGATCCCAGGATTCTCCTGGCCATTTCTGATGCTACCTTAATGGCTAATGGCTAATAAAAGCAAGCTACCACCTTTCAACTCACTGAACAAGACACAGTGTCCACTGGTGCTAGCAGCCTTTTTCAAATTTATATTGTACATGTTATACACGTGCCTTGGTTATTACAAGCTCCCTGCTCCCATCAACAACAGTAATTGCAACCTATTTCTATAAAGTCCATTGAATTGGTACATTTCAGCAATGCCCCAGAAAGAAGGCTACTCCAACTACTGCATGTATTTCCGGGGTTTATGAATCAACTTTATGATTTTAATTTTGAAACTGTTATTAAAGAGACAGATTGCATTTAATAACAATTTTAGTATTGCCTGCTGCTTTAACCAGCAAGCAATAAAGTAAACTAAAATTAAAACAGGAATCCACTGCTAGGAGGCAAGCACATATAGAAGGTGGCGATTTGTTGTTGTAACCTCCATAAAATATCAGCAGGCATAGTATTTCTGTCATTGTGGTGCTTATTCTCATGGCTGTAAAAACAAGCTACATGTCCTGGGAGTCATTTTTCCAATTAAAAACAACCCCCCCTTTCTCTGGCTCTTTCCAACACTTAGGCATATCCTGTAGACTTGCTGCATGAATTTTCTACATTCAGGTCCATGCATGCCCAAACTGTCTTTGTTATTTTTGTGTGTGATTTTTTGCTCACAATTCAGCAGAAGTCAACGTTTACTACAAAATGAACTTCAGAGCGGTTGGTGCTATATATAGTGACTCCCTGCCAACCACAGAGGTTCTGAATTAGCACTTCTGAATTAGTCCTAACTCAGCACTAAATGGTACAGTGGAAAAGGTTTTTCAGAGAAGATTCTATTGTCAAAAATCATAGAATCATAGAATAGTCTAGGTTGGAAGGGACCTTAAAGATCATCTAGTCCAACCATCAACCTAACTCTGACACAATAAGAAATAGGAAATAAAAAAATCACTAAACCATATTCCCGAAGACCATGTCTACCCATCTTTTGAACACCTCCAGGGATGGTACCTCAACCACTTCCCCGGGCAACCTATTCCAATGCTGGATAACCCCTTCCGTGAGGAAATTTTTCTTAATATCCAATCTAAACCTCCCCTGGTGCAACTTGAGGCCATTTCCCCTTGTCCTATCTCCTGTGACCTGGGAGACGAGACCGACCCCCGCTTCTCTACACCCCCCCTTCAGGTAGTTATAGAGCGCGATAAGGTCTCCCCTCAGCCTCCTCTTCTCCAGACTGAACAACCCCAGCTCCCTCAGCCGCTCCTCATAAGACTTACTCTCCAGACCCCTCACCAGCTTTGTTGCCCTTCTCTGGACCTGCTCCAGCACCTCAATGTCTTTTTTGTGGTAAGGGGCCCAAAACTGGACACAGTACTCGAGGTGAGGACTCACCAGTGCCAGGTACAGGGGGATGATCACCTCCCGAGTCCTACTCACCACACTGTTCCTGATACAGGCCAGGATGCTGTTGGCCTTCTTGGCCACCTGGGCACACTGCTGGCTCATGTTCAACCTGCTGTCGACAAACACCCTCAGGTCCTTTTCTGCCAGACAGCTCTCCAGCCATTCTTCCCCAAGCCTGTAGCGCTGCATGGGGTTGGTGTGACCTAAGTGCAGGATCCAGCACTTGGCCTTATTGAAACTCATCCCGTTGGTCTCGGCCCATCAATCCAGCCGGTCCAGATCCCTCTGCAAAGCCTCTCTGCCCTCCAGCAGGCTAACACTGCCACCCAGGTTGGTGTCATCTGCGAACTTACTGAGGGTAAAATATTAAAGAGAATGGGTCCCAGTACTGACCCCTGTGGGACACCACTCGTGACCGGCCGCCAACTGGATTTGACTCCATTCACCACCACTCTCTGGGCCCGGCCCTCGAGCCAGTTTTTAACCCAGCGGAGAGTATACCCATCTAAGCCATGAGCAGCCAAACTGCTCATTTCACTGCTGAAGCTGTATGCAAGCCCTAATTTCCTGCCCCAGTAAAATGAAACCACCGATAATGTTTATCTTTACATGGCAAAATATTTTATAATCTTCAAGAGGCTTGGTTTGCCTGGAATACATTGGGATTAGTAGACCTCTTGTATCAAAGAGCTGAGATGAAAGATCTCATGGGAACAGACTCCCTCAAGATTGCTGCTACCAGGCTAAAGAGGAAGAACTAAGAGGTCCAATTCAATGAGATCTTATGGTCTCATATGAGATTCAATGAGTTCTACACACCAGGGTAGAATTGAGTAATGATATGTTTTTGGCTGAAGTAAATTTATAATCTCCTAAGTGGTTTCCAAAAATGGTTGGGAAGTTAACATGGGTAAGAACCTATCCTAAAAGTCAGATGATGTGTTTATACCTTGTTTGGATTGTGAAAGCATTTGACAGCATCAATAAAGGTCATTTGGTATGTATTGGTTGTAGAACCAGAGGATGGACCTGAGAACATTTAAATGGTTAGAAACTAAATTCTTCAGACACACAGTCTTTAAGTGTATTGTCCCATTAAAGCCTCACTTATTTAATGCATTTTGGGAGTAGTAAAAAAGTCAGTTTGTAATCACTGGGAAATAAGAAATGAGTCCTGCTAAGCTCTACGTTACACAGGATCTAAAAGGTGAGCTAAAGAAATATAGCTCTTTGCTGTTATTTAATCCCTATAGAACCCTAATTATCACTGCCCTGTGGACAGCTCTGTTAAGCAACTAATGCACTACAGAAAGCCTCAAGCTTAACTGTTTCTCAGTGTTTGGTGCTATACACAGCCATAGGAAATGGAAAACTTCTGAGTAGCGCACTACCTGATAGCCATGACTGGGGACCACTGCTCTTGGGGTGAGCCAGCCTGATCTTCACACAATTTCAAGCAGCTCTGGGGATGCTGTGAGTTTAGGAAGCCTCAAAAAGGAAACTTGCACATAACTGATATGGCCAAAATTGAACAGGGGACTTCTTTTGTAGTCGGAAGCATGAGAAAAGAATGGCAGGAAGGTGCAGCTGAGGTTAACCAGAATCTCCTTTCTCCATTTGTGACCTCAATCCCATGCTGTATTTAGGAACGCGAGTGTTTTGTAACTGCTGCTGAAATGGAGAATTCCTAAGCTTGGGTTGCAATGTCACAGAGTGACTCATGAAATAAAGGGCTGGTCCTTTACAGCAACATGCTAATCTCCAGTGCTTCTGTACATGCATATATATTACTTTTAATTTCCCACTTTCTGTTTGCCCATAATAAAATTTCAATTAGAGAAAAAGGGAGAAATATTCTGTTTGCATGTGTACTCGAGTAATTAGTGAAAATGGGAAGGGGATACAAGATAGTTTAATAGGGGTTTTAGCAAAATATTATTTTCTCTCAGTTTGTTTGAGAATGGCATAGTTCTTTAAAGAAATAGTTCTTTAAGTAAATATGAATTATTATATGAAAATCATTTGTGTACAATTTTCTTTATTAGTCAGGATTAAAATATGCAAATATTCTAGATGTTACTCTTCAAAAGAGAGTAACTTGCATTCACAGAAACCCTTTATTCAATTGGAAATTGAGATCACACAGTATGACACAATAATAGGAACTTGCAGTGCTGCAGTTGCTTAAAATTCAAAGGCAGAAAAGAAATGTACTTTTTGATTCTTGTGTTCTTGTGGTTCTTCCTGATAACAGGACATTTTTCCTTTGTATGGGAAAAACTAGGGTGGCTCTGATGTCCTACTTGGCACCCCTTTGTTCAGGGCTTGTGCTGTTCTCAGGGCAGAGGTAAGTCCAAAAAGTAAAAGATGGATCCAGTGACCACTGAAATCAATGGGAGTTCTTTAAAATTACATCTGTGGGTGCTGGATAAAATCCTATTTTAAATGAGTGCCTGAGCCATTGCCAGCCAAATCCTAGAATCAGCAGGCTCTGGTGTAAAGCCAGCTTTGGCAGTCTCTTGAAGAGGTATATCTACCGTGGTCAGCAGGGCACATCTTTTCATGCCAAATTCAGCAGTTGGCAGAGTGTTGGTTGAGTGAACATTGAAATGTCCAGTAGAATAGTATAGAGACAAATCAGATTTGCTGAAGATCCTTGAAAGCAAGGTGGTTTTTTTCACTCAGGTTTTCCAGCAGAGATGGTGAGCCCCTTAGCCCCTTACCAAACAAAGCCCATGGAGGAGGAGGAGAGGAAAGACTACAATATATAATTACCAGTAACTGCATCAAAACATCTCCAATCCAGATTGTGCAATAAAGATACATTACATTGAAATAATGAAACAGTACGGAAATGTTCAGTGAAGCTACTTGTGCGGTCCCATTTGCTCATTCTACTTCCCTCTGTGTCTGCGTGGCCAAGTTTCCTTCCAAAGAAAACCAGCCTGGAAGGAGACAACAGGTCTCTGCCTGATGTACATTATTTACCCAGGCTATACTTCCAGACCCAAGAAATGCTTCCATCATTTTCTGTGAAGGTGATAAGGCAGCAAGCCTCAGCTTGCTCAGCTCTGAGTGCCATGGATTATCTCAGTCACCATGGCTTCTGTCATTGATGAGAACTTGCTTTTCACCAAAAGGAAGAAGATTCTATGATAGCCATGGAAATGTTATCTCTGTCTTGATACTCATTCAAGTCTCTTCTATTAAAAGAACCTATTGCAAACATATTTTTACATTAAGCAGGATTAAATAGTTTAAATTGAGGTTCATCCCTACCACAATGAATTCAAGGCTACTGTGACCTTTGTGCAAACGCTGGAGTAGGAAAACATGCAATGCAAGAAATATGCTAGAAATAAGACACTTCCTTTTACTCAGGGCTCTGGAGTTGCAATAAAGTTGAGAGTTCTGATCAAAAATATCTTCAGCCCTAGCATTTGAAGGGAAGCCATAAGAAATTCTGTTCATATATGAACAAAGAACAACTGAAGTCCAACTTATGATACTGCTTTTAGCTGGGCAATGATGTTTGCATCAAGGACCAAGGCCCAGTTCTTATAAAGGAGATTTGGAGAGATAACTGCTAGGTATTACCAATAGTTAGAAAGGACATATGGACTATGATTTAAGAAGCAGAATAGTCATCATGACCTGGCCTTTGAGTTGTATTTTCCACACATCCATTTGACAATTATCCTTCCTTTCTGCTTTCTTCCTCATAGTCTTTACATCTTCAAGTTAGAGGTTGAAAGGAGATACTCTATCCCTGTAACCAACCAACTGCAGGGTAGAGAAAGGATGGGTGGTAATGCTAGGGCACTTGGAGAGTTGATTTTAGAATACCTATAGTACACAAAACTGATGTAGACATGTAGACTATGCTGCTGAAAGGGCTGTTGAGATGGGAAAGCAGTATCATCTTTCTTTTTTTTTTTTTTTCCACAGGGAAGGAAAAAACTAAAACATTTTTAGGAGTGTGAGAACTGCCACGAAACAGTATCAGTATTGCTCAGACAGCTCTTCACGAGACCCATCATCGATCTCTGGGGGGTCCATGCACTTGTACTGACACCTGGTGGCAAAAAAAACAAGTAAGAAGGAATCAAATAAAGATGGCTGACAATTTGTTTTCTCTGAGTTTGTAAAATAAACCAGTTTTCAGGTTAACTTACACATCCATGCTGAAAATGTTGTTGATTGTATTTTGTCATTTAGTCTTTCTGAAGCTTGCGTTGAGTTCCTTCAAAAGTCATTTGGCAAGACAGATGCATATTTTTGGAGCAGAACCCTGAGAATGGTGGTCATGTTTCTCATTTTCCATGTCATCAAATGACAAGTGCTTGTGAGGAACATGATATGAATTGCAACAGTACTGATCAACAGACCGAGTGCCTCATTTTTCGGCTGCTAGTACGCTTAGCAGTATTTCCAATGTCATGTTTGTAGAGCAACCTTGCTGGAATATTTGCATGGTTTTCCGAGAGCTTAATCCCAAGTCTTGGTCAAAGATTAGGTGTTGTAATCTCTATTTCTTTTTTTGTCTTCCTCATAATTAAATCTAAAGCCAGCTCAGGGTTTTGTGACTGATGATTTCCTTAGAATCACAGAATAATAGAATGGTTAGAGTTAGAAGAGACCTTAAAGATCAACTTCCCTGCTATGGACAGGGACACCTCCCACTAGACCAGATTGCTCAAAACCCCATCCATCCTGGTCTTGAACACTTCTCACAGGAGAAGCAGCAAAATGGTACCTAGGAATACGCTAAGGGTAGTTTAAGTTATATATTGAAACTGGAACTGGAAAAAATGTTGTGATAATGTGCTTGCAAATTTTCAGTGCTTCCAGAAATCTCACAGTCCCACCATTGTTTCCTAGGAAGCTACTTCATCCTAAAACCTAATTCAATGTGTAGAGGAATAAGTAAAGCCTGCTGTCCATGAAACCCCATACCTGGGAGCCATAGCCAGAGTGAAACTAACCACCTTTCTTCCTTCAAAATGTGAAAGATGTGTCCTATTCAGTAGCTTCTGCCACCACTACAGAACGATCTTACTCTAGTTAACTAATTAATTTCAGCTTCCTCCAACAGTAGCTATTTAATGTAGTGTATGCTATGCAAGTATAAAAAATGAGATGTGTCTCTCTTGCTTTGAAATAAAATCTAGCACGGACAGGCATGAATTTGAACGATTCCTGAATAATGTTTGTTTCTGAGCCGAGATATGTTCTATGGAGTACAAGTGCAAGTTCTGTGAAGATAGGTGTATTTTCTGAAGGAAGTTTGTAAAATGGTTATTTACTTCGTGTCTGAATGGTGTAAGGCATTACTGCTGAACATGTAAATAACGTTTAATAAACTATGTTCTCACCCGGCTAACAGCAGAGTCCAATTGGAATTAACCGTATTTTCTGATGTATAGATCATCCGGGTCTATAAAGAATTGAGCCCATTGTCAGTTCTTCTAATGAATCAAAACTTTAATTGATCAAATCTACTAACTTAGTACCTTTCCCAAGAAATCTATGCAGACAAAATGTTAAAGGAAACAGGAAAAAACCCACACCTCTTATTGTAAACGAACAAACAAAAAAGCAGTCTCAAACTACACTTTGGCCAAGGAATCACAAAATAGATTATATTTCCAAACTGAAACCCTTATCACAAAAGCTCAGTGCAACTATCTTCTTGTTTACTCTGTGTTTCCCCAGGGAAAATGAAGGATGACAAACAGTTGTGTGACCCAAAAGACAAGGAAATTCAGCTAACAGGTTTACCTTGTTTTGTTTTTCTGCACCCCACCCACTTTTGGGCTGCAAGAAGAACAGCAAGAAGTGAAATAATCTGTGACCTAGATTAAAGTGCTGACATTAAACACAATATTTCTTGTTTCAAGTAATTTTTTGCTTTCAGAAATAACTGTCTATTAACCAATACAGAGCAGAGAATGTTGCAATTGCAAAAGCATCTGAAGACTAAGAATTTGTTCATGTTTGGAGTTGTATGTATAGGCAGATAGATACAATTTCTTCTATGAAAATAATACAAGTGGAAGGTCTAAATCTCACATATTGCAGGTCTCAAACACACACATGAACCTCTTCTACAGCCCTGTTGATAATCTTCATCAGCAACAGTTTTTAGCTATTCATAACTCCATAGAGCCAGCGATCTGAGTCACTGCTCCATCTGTACCATCCTTGTGGAAATGTCAGTGGCAGATGCTTCTAGTTAAACAGGATTTAAGTTAAAGGAGTCAGAACAAGATATCAAAATACTTGACAGGGATTTCAGCTGGCTCCTACTTTCCTTGGAGTATTATATTTTGAAATTACCCCAGAATACAGTTTTACTTATGTCATCTGTGGGAAACATAAAGCTTGGATCGATCCTGGTAGAATAAAAGGTTGACACTTAGAGACACTTGCATACTTGCTGGTCTGTATCCCGCATTAGGACTTCAGTCATTGCAAATCAAACAGGAATTAAAACTGGTAGGAACCTTCTCCAACACTTCGAAAGGACTCCTAGAGAAAAGAAGTCGGTCTTTTTGGACAGAATCGCTGCAGAGCAGTAGCGCTGCCTTGTGGGCAAACCATGAGGAGAACATAGCCTCTGGGCCTAGAGGACTGGAGAGTGCTGTGGCCATCCCCACAATCTCAGTCCAGCAGCCTCCACTAAACAACCCCTTTGAGTTTCCTCTAAACATGTTGGGCTGCAGTAAGCAGTTTTGCTGTTGCTGCAGGAGAGGAGGACATCATTTTGTACTAGTTTTTCAGGTTTAATTCAAGCTAAGCGAGCCATAAATTTGACCTGAAATCCTTAAATACCTTAATTTAAATAAAAGTTGAAGGAGAGGAAAAATAAGAAATTCTGAAACAGTATTTTTTTTTTGCTTTTCCCGGAATAAAATATGTTGGCTTTTTAGAAGATTTGGTTTGCAGTAGGATACAGGCACCCTTCACAGGAAAGGAGCTGATGGCTGTTATGCCTTTTCCTATGAATCTCATAGGAAAGAATACTGTCCTGGGAGAAAGACAATTATTTAAACGTGCAAACTGGACAAGTACCCTACTACTGGGCTACAGAATTTAAGAGGAAAAGGAAGGATACGACCACCAATCTCATTATTGATTTTGTTTTGATCTAATGAGTCTAACTGGAAGATGAAGAGCTCTTGGAAAGCTACCTCCATATATTTTTAATTTATTTTTTAATTCTTCTCTCCCACAGTATTTTAAATAGTTTATTTGGTATGTTAAAGCACTAAATATTCTTGGGAACCATATTTGCAATATAAGCTAAGAAACATGCACAGAAGACTTCAAGTTACACTCCACATCCTCCTAGTTCAGACTCTATTCATGCAGAAGCTGGATACAAAGTCAGATCCTCTCTCATCACGTGAGGTGGAACAGGCATTTCCACCTTCCAGGAGAGGATCCTAATCACCATCTCTGTGGTGCTTTTCTCTGTAATTCTTTGCTGAGGTTAGTCTAGTTTGTCAAAATGAGATCTCAATGTGCAGGGCAACAGGAGGTGGAATCCAAAAACCCAACTCCTGCAGGTATGTCATACATCAGGGCACAAATCTCACTCTCTTTTCTGACAATCCAGTAAAGTTGTCTAGCTCTGTATTCCTAGGTTGTGCTAAAACTATATTTGTTCAGTGATGCGTACATGTAGAAAACTGCTTCTGAGGAAAGTTTAAGGACCTTCTTATAGACAGGAGGAAAAAAACACAAGCCCATAATATCAGCCTTGTGGATTTTACTTCCAGCCACATTCTGAATGTATACACTCTTCATTGCATTAAAGTCAGAATTACACACTGCAGTGAAGCTATTTCAATTAGCTTCCCCGTTGCTGACAGCAGTGGTTGGATCTCCAGGTTCCTTCACATCACGCATACGCCTAAAGAGATTGAAATTTCTTCAAAGGCCAGGAGCTTTTTGTACAATATAGCTAACAGCCACAGAGAAGCTAGATCTGTGTTGTTATGGCTTTTTGAGCAAGATACAGATGCCTGGATGGGATATTCCCTAAAGACGGTCAGTGTGAATTAGCACAAGACTGGGAGTCAAGAACTACATGATCCTGAAGATTTTATTTAAACTCTTTGTGCTGTTTTCCCACCTGGAAAATTGTCTTCTTAGTTACAAAAATGTCTCTTTCAAAAGTGTTAAGCACGTATCTAGGAAGCACTTTAGGTTCCTTTAATTTTAGTGAATTCTCTTTCACCTTTGCAATATCTAAAGGCTCTGCACCTTTCTTTTAAAGGTCTGTCTCTTTTAAATCTCTAGTGCTTTAAAACTATGCCCAAGATCATTTTAAGAAAAAAGATTTTCCAAAGGGGTATTAATAAGACACTTGTAGGAATTCATTATTTCTTCAACTATACATGAGTTACTTGTGTTTCAGAGCGATAAGATGTACTTTCACTATATTCCCTTGGTACGATTCTATGTTTTTATCTACTGAAAGTGCTGCAAGCCAGAGCTCTCCAGAAAGAGAGCTGAACATGTCAGGTTATTTGTATTATGATGAATGCAACAAGAATCTTTTCTCTCCTAAATATGAGTACGATTCCCTTCACTAATAGAAATTACACATGCACATCAAGAAGCAGAACACCAGCTTGTAACATTAATATGATCTTATATAAACAGATTTTACCTGTAAAGAATCCCAAAAGTTTTACACAACCCCCATATCATTTATTCAATTATCATTATTGATAGATCAGGCAGGAAGGGCAGGTGATATTTAATTACTCATAGGATTTTACAAGGATACCAGAGCTCATACTTTTGCCCTTTCCTTTGAAGTGCTCAGTTCATAGGAAGTATATGCAAATACATTCTAACAGGGTTATAATCACTGTCCTTTTTGCTTCTAACTGTAAAGAAAAATACTAACGTGGAGAAGGCCGGCTACTTAAAATATCATTTACAAGGTTTTCGTTCCAAGGGGAAGAAGCAAGAAAATCAAACCTGTTAACATTCATGTTACTGTTAGTGATTCTTTCATTCATTTATCCAAATGGACCAGTTTTGGGAGGAAAGATTAAGGATTTCCCTTGGACCTCTGTATAGCTCAATGACCAGGATGATTTGCTGCCAGGCAGGACTTTGGGTGCCAACAAGTCCAGAAGATCCTAAAATCTTCAAGTCTGCACAGGACCACAAATATCCATAAACCAGGGCCATTGTGCAAAGGCAGAGCTCCTCTTGCAAGAGTCTCCTGTGCGCTCTCTGTCCCGCAAGCTCTGAGCATAAACACCACATCATGATCCCTCAGCTGAAACACGTGTTCTTTATGATCCTAATGTGACTGAGGCATGAGATTTTTGGAAGCATGAAGCAGAACATAAGAAAGAGAAATGTCTGTGAGCTTTACAGGACTCTGGGTTTAGGGGCAACTCAGCTGCCATTCTTCGGAGTTTTTGGACTTAAGTCCCCTGAAATAAAAGTTAGGCAAGACTCACACTCAAAAGTCTTTTTTGCCTTTGGATCTCCAGCAGGAACTGCTCAAAGCTGGATTTTCACCTAAAAGAGGGACTGGAGACAGAGGTTGTGGAGATGAGGACAAATAAATACTTATCTGATCTTACAGGGGAAAGACAGTGCTTGATATGGCCTTATACAGGTTCAAGGAGTGGATATTTTTAAAGCCAGTACAAATACCTTGACTACGGGCTAGAGGTTTCTGCTTCAGCAACTGAAGACCAGTCAGCTGTTAATTCAAAGTTAATTCAAACAGCCAGAGCCCTGACTGTTTACTGAAAAGGGTCTGAAGCAGTTGGAGCAGGACTTAGATTCTACTTACAGCTTTGCACCACCCATGCGACACACGCTACACATAACAGCCATCTCACACAAGCTGAGATTCATCTCAGAAAAGATCAGAAGAAGCCATGTTTCTACGTGTCTCAAATTATAGAAATGTCACTTTTGCACTGGAGCCTTATGTTTAAGCATGAAGAGAGACAAAATAAATAAAAAAATAGAAAGGAAAAACTAGAAGAAAAACAACAGTTGGTTTTGATTTTAATATTTTTTGTTTACAATTGTGGATGGCTTTTCAAATACCATTTGTAATACCATCGGCTATTTACAGTGCTTTCTGAGTGAATTAAAATTTTGTTTTAATTGTACTTGCTTTGCAAATTGACAATTGTAGTTGACATTTGCAAATTTATGGCTATTTGTACGGTGACTTACTTATAAAATAGCCCTGTGGTTTATGTGACATTTAGCTATAGCCATGATTATTTAAGAGGGCTTTTTTGCCTCAAAGCTTGTCAGATTTTTCCCAAACATACCAGTCAGTTTAATAAAAGATCACAGACTTTTCTTTTAGAATAGCTGAGGTTGGAGAGATCTGTGAAGATCATCTAGTCTAACCCAGTGCACAAAGCAGGGTCATTTAGATCAGGTTGCTCAGGGCTGCATGCAGTCGGGTTTTGAATATCTCCAGGAATGGAGGCTCCATAATTTCTTTGGGAAAGTTTTTCTAGTGTTTTACCACCCTCACACTAAAAAAGATTTTTTTCTTATGTTTTATAGAAGTTTTCTGTGTTTCAGTTTATGCCCATTGTTCTTGTCCTGTCACTGGATGCCACTGAGAAGGGTCTGGCTGTTTGTTACTCCCTCCATTAGATGTTTACATACACTGATAAGATCCTCCTGTACTGTTTCTTCTCCAGGCTGAACGGTTCCAGCTCTATCAACCTCTCCTTGTATGTCAGATGCTACAGAACCTTAATCTTCTCTAGGGTGCTTGACTGGCCTCACTGAAAACAAGGCTGAGCAGAGGGGAACGATCACCTCCCTTGAACTTCCAGCAATGTTCTGCCTAACGTAGCCCAGGAGGATGCTGGCCTTCTTTACCATGAGTGTGATATGGACACTTGGTATCCACCTGGATCCCCTGGTCCTCTTCTGCACAACTGTGCAGATCAGGTGCTTTGGAGAGGCACCCAATCATGCTGATTTCACAGACAATTGAAGCCTCTCCATCATCCTGTCCTCTCTGCACTTTTTAATGTTCATGTGCTTGAAATGGGCTCCTTTCAGCCCCATTTTACTGACAACAAAGTTTCCCTTGTCCACATCACTACTGACCCTTTGCTTTCCAACATGATCCACCACTTTCTCACTTGACTGTTCATCATCTCCCTCCCTTGCTGTTCCTAGTTTAACCCACGCTCACCAGAGTAGCAAGACTTGGTAGAGATGTTGCCTTGCTTAGTCAGGTGTCTCTCTCCTTAGCTTTCTTCTGCTCTAGCTGCAATGCTGGACCTAAAATTCAAGGAATATTTTCTTAAAAGACAAACCCTGAATGATGCTGAAGCATAAAGTAATCTGAGGCACTAGAGGACAGGGTCATAATAGTTACGCATAACTTAGGGAAATTCAGTAGGATGAACTTTTAATGAATCTGTAAATTTATTCTGTAATACTCTGCCTGAAGATTGGCAAACATAATGGGCTACACAAAAAGAGAAAATAAAGGTGATCCCTGCAATTATAGGACTCTAAGCTTGACTTCAATGCTTTGTAAAGTATTATAACAGTTCTTGAAGGAAGGAATAATTAAGGACACAGAGACAAAGGAAGTGAGTAAATTACACACATGGTTTTATCAGAGATGTCAGCCTAATCTAATACTTGTATTTTTTTAAACACTGAGATGTTAGATAAAGTGGTGCAGTGGATTTAGTAAATACATCTTTAAAAAAAATAAAAAAATCCTAAATACAATCCCAAACAGTTGATATGGTTTCCCACAGGAAATTACTGCTCAAGGAGGAAATTATGAACATTAATATAATAGTAAGCCAATAAAGAGCTAGCTAAAGAAGAAACTATAAAAGCTTATACTAACCGGGGTGAATAGGACTGGAGAAGGACTGTTACTTGTACTCTTCAGTCATCAGTCTGAGACTGGTTCCACTTAATTTACCAATGACCAAGAGATGAGAAGTAAGCAGGTGTTCATGAGTGATTTTGGCTGGCAGAATTAGAAGGAACTGCCAATATTAGGGAGGACTGAATCATCGTTTAAAGAAAATTGGTGAAGCCTGTTGAAAAGACTAGATGTGGGATGACATTTAAGAATGCAGGTAGAAAAGTAATGAATTTTGGTATAAACAAGGAAGACACTGCTTGAAGGCAGTAGATTAACTACCTGCAGGTTGATTTCCTGCCCTGTCCTTGTCCTGCCCACATCCCTGTGGACATGCCTGGTGCTCGGCAAGGCGGCGGCAGCACCGGCAG
>VXAK01017980.1:0-10733 GCA_013399435.1 Arenaria interpres
GACAAGGAACTACTGGAGACAGTACAACGTAGGGCATTAAGGGATTGGAGCACCTCCCTTACAAGGAAAGGCTCAAGGAGCTGGGGCTTTTTAGCCTGGAGAAGAGAAGGCTGAGGAGAGACCTCATCTATGTTTCCCAATACTTAAAGGGTGAGTTGAAGGAGAATGGAGCCAGACTCTTTTCAGTGGTTTCCAGTGATAGAACGAGGGGAAACAGGCACAAGCTGGAACATAGGAAGTTCCATTCAAATACAAGGAAGAACTTCTTTACGGTGAGGGTGACAGAGCACTGGAACAGGCTGCCCAGGGAGGTCATGAAGTCCCCTTCTCTGGAGATTTTCAAGACCCGCCTTGATGCAGTCTGACTAGTGTGCTCTAGGCAATCCTGCTTTAGCAGGGGAGTTGGACTAGATCTCTAGAGGTCCCTTCCAACTCTGACAATTCCGTGATTCTGAAACAAAATCCACAATCCTAAATCAAGTGTTTATGCTCCTAAGTGCCTTGAGAGAGGGGTATCTCAGCATGATATTCAGAAAAAGACACCTGCTAAGTACTAAGTGACCTCCTTGAATCCTCTTTCTCCCCATGATTACTGAACCTTTTTCCTTACATTTAGAAGATATCTTCCTTAATGCAGGACTGTACCTTAGAATTCTCTATAGAAGTTGAAGAGTGCTCACTTGAAACTGGTTTTATGTAGCAGCTCAAGTATTTGAGCATTTGTAAAGAATATAGCGCAGACAGATTACCTTAGAAAAGGCACAAACCTGTCCTGTTTCCAGACAGTAAGCAAATTTTAAGTTATAGAGAACCGTGATACAGTTCCTTGCACTTCTTCCTGTTTCACCTGCATCAATATAGTTTATAACTAATTAGGGGATGTGATAGCAGAAATTTTGAGATGTTAAGTATATACAAATATAAAGCATGAGTCTCTGGTCTGGATGTCACAGAGGTCTGTGCTTTTCAAGAAGCCGTTCTTACCTGTGAGTAATAAAGTAAAATATATTTTTTTAGTCTTGTGACTGAAAAGATTTTCAAAAAGAAATTTCCTTCTAGTAATGAACCTAGAATGATCCTTACTCTTTGTCTTTGTTCTCTTGCTCAGTCTTTAGTTAATCTTGAATTCTTTCATAAAAAAAGAAAAAAGAAAATACCAAAAAATGAGACTAAATGACAGTCCCTGTGTTTAGATTTTATTTTGGATTTCCTTTTTTTTGGGTTGTTGTCAGAAATTGTGACTACGTCTCAGAGGAGGGTAGCAAAGGGATGCCTCCTCCAAATCTATTGCTGTCCCAAGAAAATGGTTGCATGCTATGTCTTGTTGACCATATTGTTGTTTCGCGTCTGTGTGATCTCCTTAGAGTTTGTGGAAATCTAGTCACTAGAGTCAGAGAAGTCTGGAGAGCTATTCAACAAACTGAATGTGAGTTTCTGCTTTTCCAATGATATTTGATGTCACTGTGTGTAGTCAAAAATCTTCATTCCACTGCCTACACTGAATCAAGCTCATCTGACATCTAACTCCATACTTGTCCAGATGGGAACAAGTCCTCTGTGAAATTTCCTCAGAAACCTAGAGCATTTTAAATCATTAAATAGGTACATTCAGGAAGCTGTATCCTTCAGTCAGCAAGCCGGACCTCTACTTAGAATACAGTGGTCATTTATTTATTTCTTTTCCCAACATTCAGTAATTAGAATGGTAAGATGGATCACATGTTGCCATTAGTGTTTGAGCAAAACAGCCCTGTGCAATCAGTTTATAGTAGAGGTACTCAACCATTGTTTAGGCAGTGATACACTTTAGATGTAAATGACAGAACACTGGAATGGGAATTAGGAGACCTGGATTATATTTATGGCTCTGCTATAACCTACTATATGACCCCTAGTAAATCACAACACCTTTTGCTATCCTATTTTCTTATCCATATTTATCTGTCTGCTTCATTCAGAAGACAAGCTTCTTATGGATGGAAACTTCCTCACTAATATTCCTCAATGCTTATATATATCTCTTATTAATTACTTTATTTTAATTATGTTAAGATAATTATTATGTTAAGGTAATGTTAAGAACAAGTACCTGTGAACAGAGTGGTATTACACTAAAATTACACTAAATTACACTATTACACTAAAAACACTATTTATTCTACATAAATATGTAGAATATATGTAGGGACAGAGATAGAGCTATTCTTTTAGTTAGGAGCTGTAGGAAAAAATTGGGATAAAAGGCAGTATTGTACCTTCAGCTAAAACCAGCTACACAGGCTCAGGCATCACTAATAAATCCATTAATTTTAGAAAATGCTACAGTGACTGTAGTGAGATGATAGCTTAATAGTCAGGTCAGGAAAAGGAGATCATTTCACTTTGAACACAGTTTACTGAAGGAGCCACAGTCACTTAGGGGATTTTAGCTGTATCTGAATTTCAAATGTCTCTAAATTTCAGCTGTGACTCTATGCAACATAAGCTTCAGCATGACCCCACCCTTAGTTTTATGTATCAGGCAGTCTTTGATCTGATTCTTCATCCCCATTTTCTTATGGGTATTTGTGCAAGAAGTAAGTATACAGTGTATGAAAATCATGACCTAAGCGAAAATAACATATTTTGTATTTGAAAACATATTTATTTTACTTTGAGGCAAATGACAGCCCAAGATATAAAGAAAAGGGAAAGCATGAATATGGGACTAGATCTACAAGAGCCAATTAAGAAAGTAAAAGCAAGGCTTATTTAAAAAATATAAAAGGTTTGCCAAATTTTATCAACTCAAATTTCAGTTCAATTCTAGGTAGCATATTACGTTTTCAGTTCTGGAGATACAAGACCTGTTCCCCATTAGGTAGGTCACAAATTAAATATATTTCATGAATCTTTCATCCTTCTTCCTATTCTGTTCATCATAAAAACAGCAGTCTAGTCTATAACCTGGTCTAGTCTATAAAAGAAAAATTTAATTCAAAGAAAGCAGTGAGTAGAGGTGCTGCAGATCAGGACTGATTTAAATGGATTGATGTAAATGGACCTTCACTAGGTCCTCATGAGCAAGGCACTTGAACATCTACATAGCATTCAGTACTTGATCAGTACCATTGCTTTCCTGAAGTAGAGCTTTAGATGCATTATAGGTGGTTCAGACCAGTTATGTTAGTCTCATATGCTAGCAGGGAAAGAACCATTCATAACCATCAGACAAGGTTTGCTCTTATACAGAAATCAGACAGCAACTTTTGAAGTGTAAAGCCAGACTGTAGATTATATAGCTGCTGATGTTGAGAGGCTGAGGATAGTCTGTTTCGTAAATGGGGGAAAATTGCAATGTGTCAGACAGTGCACTCTGATAATCTGTTTGGCACTAGAACTTTTCAAAAATGATTTTATAAATAAGAAATTCTCATAATACAAGTGGTAGGAAAGGAAAACCCAACTCAGGAGACTAGAAGGAAATTAAATCAGAACAATGTATTTGTTTAGGATTTCTTTTTTTTAGCCGTTTGATTTTCTTTCAGCAACTAATTAAATTATTTT
Organism: Arenaria interpres; assembly: GCA_013399435.1. Taxonomy (NCBI): domain Eukaryota; kingdom Metazoa; phylum Chordata; class Aves; order Charadriiformes; family Scolopacidae; genus Arenaria; species Arenaria interpres. The sequence continues at coordinate 3,547 of VXAK01017980.1, forward strand.
TTCACCATATTCCAAGTTTCTCATAAACTTAGTCCCTGGTACCACAGGATCAAAACTTTCCAATGTTCTCAAACAAATGGTGGAGTGCTGAAAAGTATTATCAGTTTAAATCTGGGATTAACATAGTATTTATGTGTTCCTGAAGTTATGATGATCTATCTATATTTATGCAAGAAAAAAATGTTTACACACTGTTTTTGATACCAAACCAGAGTTTTCCATTGTGACACAGATTTCTGGATGACATTATTGTGATTAATAAATGAGGTAAAACTAGGTTAGTGAAAAGGAGTTCAGAATTGCTGTTTCTAAGTGATGAGTGCCCTGACCATATAGCAGTTGATGACCTGGAGTTAGGCAGCTTTGGTTCCTACATAGTACAACTAATAAATGACCTACAAGCTCCAAAGATTTTTCTTAAATTTCTTCTTCCAACGTTTTTCCATTCTCTACAAAATGTTAAAACATTTACTACTTTTATTCTTAGCATTCTGAGAATGATTTCACAGAGGACTCCTCTAGCAGTGATTTTTTTTGAAGTCCAGATTCTTTGTCTGCTGTGTTATAGATGTCTTGCCCTCCAGTTCCAGGGAATGGTAATTATTAAAAACAAAACAAAACAAAACCCAATGGTTTTGTCTCTGTTTTACTCTTAATGCAAAACAGCCAGTGAATCTGGGCTTCCTCTGTTCTAAATGACTGTTGCAAGCACTGGGTTACAAAGGCAAAACCATTAACAGCTACCAGCATGCCCACCATGCAGGGAAAGAGAGCTCAGTAGTATGTTTAGAGTTCCTGGTCCCCAATCATCCAGGTTCAGGGATCAGGGGGATACCACCTCCCATCTCTTTCTGTACACTGAAGTGACCAGAATGCACAATCTTCCACTTGACTGCTATGAGCATCTGAGACCCCTGGCTGTGGGGTGTATCACAAGTACACAATGAAGACACAGCTCTCCTCCTTCTCATGCCATCCCTAAACACATGCACACAGCTTAGCATTGTGCTGAACCCAGCCTGGAAGCAGGTTCTGAGAATTACAGCAGGAACAGGCTCTGCAGGTGACATAAGCAATGAAACTCTTAGAGTCTGAATACTAATGGACCATAAGTACTGACATATGTTGGAAAATTTTGCGACAGATCTCAGCAGTGAAAGTTGGGATGTCTAAACACACTGCCTTATCTGGAGCTAACTCTGGAGCTAACGGTACATCTGATCAGTGCTGTACTAGATGATGAACCTGTAACTAAACAACATGGACATCTTGTAGGGTTTGGTAGCCACAGCAGTAATTTTAATGTATCTAGGATCATCCATTTGATCTGAAGCTGAGTGGCATGGAATGAACTTTCTTTGTATCACTAAACCATCTTCACTTTCAAAAGAGAAAGGCCATATCCAGTCTATATAGGAGCCCTGAAATTTGGATGGCTAAAATTTCCACACAGTGCTTCAGTTCTGTTGTCACTTGCGTCTTTCATCTCTGTACGTGGATCCTGCTGAAGTTCAAACCTGTCTCATGTTGACCCATACCTTCCACAAAAAAATGAGGTGTGACATTCAATGCAAGAAAACTACCTGTACTACCTTATTGTCAACTGCAATGCATATCCTCAAAGTAGACAAGGCTAATACATTGGTTGGAAGCTTTTCCTCACTTGATTTTATCTGGTTAAAGACAGGTATTTAGCTATATAAAATAAGTTAGATGATTTCTGTGCTAAAATTACCTATCCCTCACCACTGATTTTACAGAGGGTTTAAGGTGGTGAGTTTGCACATCTACATTATCTTAAGTTAGGTGGAGGGAATTCAGTCTGCTGTGCTTAACTGGCATCTGTTTTTATTTCCTCTACTGTTTTGGCAATATCTCATGACCAGGCAAATTCTCAAAAGTGGACCCCAGCATTGCTTGCTGCCAAGTGAGGTTTGTAAAAGTAGGACTCCAGCATCTGAACAACAGATATCTTACAGGTAGGAACAAGTTTGTGTACTGGCTCTGGCTGGGATGGAGATAATTTTCTTAGCTGATTGTATGGTGCTGTTTTGAGTTTGTGAACAAAGCAACGCTCATAACACACTAAAGTTTTAACTGTTGCTGAAGTGTGTTTGAACAATGTCAAGGTCTTCTCTGATTCTCACTGTGTCCCCCCGCAGGAAAAGATTGTGGGTGCACAGGAAGCTGGGAGGGGACACAACCAAGCAGACGACCCAGACTAATCAGAGAGGTATTTGTTTGCTGCATAACACCATGCTCAGCAATAAAACAGAGAGATGAGATGTTTGGGTAGACCATCTTTTGGTTGGGAACTGGCTGGGTTTTGGTTTACACATAGAAGTTAGTGAGTAATTGTCTTTGCATCACTGGTTTTGTTTTCTTTCTTTTTGCTCTTCTTCCATTTCTCCACTTATTAAACTATTTTTATGTTGACCCAAGAGTTTTCTTGCTTATACTCTTCTTTTTCTCTTCCTCTGTCCTATTGACAGAGGGAGAAGTGAAGGATTGGTTGTGGGGTGCTTAGCTGCCTACTCAAATTAACACTCAACAGCCTGGAGGAGCCGATGTTGCAAACATCTTGGGCAGGATAGATATTCCCTCTTAGTAGCCACACCCCATCTTGCACCTAGTCTTCTCCATAGCTTGATGACATACTCTGAATTTACAGGCCTCAACTTCTCCCACAACATTTGGTTATGGTGCAACTAGTGTTTATGTATGCCTTTCTTCTATTTAGCCTTTTCCCCTTAATGATGATATAATCAAAATCACTGTTCATCCACATTTTTTTGCCCAAATGAAGATATTCTTCTGCACTAAAGTACTATTATTAAAAAATATATTGTACATCAGAAATTCGAATATCATAATTTCCTCTTCTGCTATTGCAAACCATAATGCAAGGACTCATGTTATTTTACATAAGCATTTCTGTAATAACTAACAAGAAATGGAAGAAAAAGTTTTATTAATTTATTTGGACTCTAATGAACATACCAGATCATTATGGTCTCGTCACTTCTTTCTTTCTTTCTTTTTCTTCTCAGAATTTTTCTCCTGATTCTCTCTCCCTTTTTTCTTCCTAAAGGGACGCTTGAATAGAACTATCTGGTTTAGAAGATGAGGCTGACTGATTACTGTAATTCATAGGGCCTTAATTAGCTGCACAAACCATTAGCTACAATTAGACTATTATAAAACACTTGATGCGCTGTGTCAACCATGGGGGCTCATTTATTCTTGTGGCAGAGAAGGGAGGGGGGAAGGGGAAAAGAGAGCACTGTACAGCCGAGCATGCTAATAAAGAATGATTTTTGATTTAAGATGTTGCCGATAGTGCCTCAAAATTAATCTCAATAGCTGTCTAATTTGTGTCGGTGGATGGTATATTTATTGTAAAATGACACCAAAGCTAAATGAGTTACCTGAAGCAGGACTGCTAATGTCAGCGCCTGGAGACGCAACTCCATATGCCATAATACAGAAAGGCACTGGGGCTGAATACTCCCAGTGGAGCACTTTGCTTCATCTGTCTCTGAAAATGCAGCAACTTGACTTCCACTTTATGATCCTTAAATAATAATAATAAAAAAAAAAATAGATATGAGAAACAAATTCCAGAACAGCTTTCAAAGGTTAGGGGGCTTACAAGGGCATGGTGAACTGAAAACCTTATTGAAATCAGGCTGGGTCTTAGCATATGTAAAAGTGGAAATTACAAGATTCAAGTGAAAAAAGAGAGAAAATAGTACAGATGAGGACAATTTTTCTAATGAACATAACACAGCGAGAATGTAAGAATGACATTCTTTAACTTAGAGGGGCTTTTTTTGTTTATTTTTCTATTGTATTTTCTAGTTCATATTGTATTGATCTGACTTTCTAGTTGCAAATTGCTGGAAATACATTCATAGATTCCTTTAATTTTTGTTTTTACCCTTGATTAATTTCCTGCTTATCCCCTTTGCAATAGAAAGTCAGGAACTTAAAAAAGGAGAGAATGGTTAAATAATACATGGCACTTGGTCTTTTCAGTACTATGTATGAAAATATAAAAGCACAGAGGGAAGAAAGCAGAATCTGTAGTTAATATGTTAGATTGGGACTCGGAGACCTGAATTCTGTTCCTGTTGTGCCCTACGTGACCTTGGGCAAATATATTTCTCTGTGCTTTTGTGCAATACAGGGATGGACACACTTTCTCTCCTATTATGTTTTGTTTCTTTCAACTCTGGGGTCTAGATTCATGAAGGTAAATCAAGGTAATTTGTGTTGATGGACTAGAAAGTAAGAGCTGAATTACCTTGTGGATCAGGGTTTGAGCTGCTTGGGACCAGGATTGCCTATTGGTTTGGGAAAATACAGCACATAGTATCCGGGACGAAGCATCATTTAGAGACTCTAAATCTTCTCACCAAAAAAATTGCTGCTTATAGGATGGAGTTGTTACACTGCATATGCTGTGATTAACTAACTGATGGTCTTCATTGATGCTGCAGCTGCCAATACACTTTGTACTATCCCCAGCCATTAATATCTCAGCAGAAACAGAGCTTAGATTGTCCAGCCCCAAAATTAAAGGCCTCCGTCACTGGAGCCAAAGGAAGGTGAGTCACTAATTGCAGTTTGCTGCCCTGTCTCTCACTTAAGATGTTAAGCAATATTTCTCCTCCAGGAACCAGAGACAAAGAACTGGGGCATGACCCTCACGTCTCTACTCCTGCAGTGCAATGCAAACATGAGGTGATAGATAAGCCTTACTTGCTTCTGATACAGAGGTGGTAGCCACCATTTCCCATGTGTGGAAGCCCTCTAGAGCTGTTTGGCATCGTATTGTCTCCTTCTGGGTCTGGCCTGGTTGTTCAAGAACTGAGGAAGTATCACGGTGTGCATGTAGAAAGTGGCAGCACTAACCTCTCTTCCTTTATTGCAGTCATGAAAGCCAAATTTTCTTCTTCACACATCTAGGTGCTAAAGAACAATATTGACATAACTTTAACATTATAGCTTAAATAAATGTATATGTTGTGTACAGTCATCAACATAGCAATTTTTCACTCACGTGTCATGTGGAAAATTTTGGCTGTCTTGAGAGGAAAAAAACCCAACCAAACAAACCAACCCCAACAAGATAGTATGGAAGGGAAAAAGGCTACAAAAACAAACAAAATGTTAAAAGGACCCAAACAAACCAAACAAAGCATTTTATTCTGCATACATATGTTAGTGCATATACATATGCACGCATGCATAAAATAGGTATATATATATAAATGGTTTAGGTATTTATAAAGAAAATTTTGATATAACTAATAAATTTTCTTCCATCAAAAATTTAAAAAAAAAAAACTGTTATGCTTTTCAATCAGACTGTTCAAAATGCAATAATTTATGTATGAGTATGGAGCTCTGGTAAAGTTTGATGACAGAGAGAATTCAATAATTAGCACTTAATTGTAAAAAGGAACTTATTTAGATAGGGTTGCCATATTATAATTATGGTGGAAGATGAAAAAGGATTTTCTGGATGATGAAGGAAGGATCAGTCAAGGGTGACCAAAAGCTCAGTTCAGTCTAGTAGCATGATTGCAATTAACAATCACACTCATAAATAGTATACCAGTGGGATTTCAGGAAATACCCTGGATTTATAGGAAAAAAAAAGGGTTAAGGCCTTCTGTGGATTGATGAGGAGGGACAGCTGGTATTTGCAAAAGGAAGACATTAAGTCTTTTACTTTAGGACTAATTATCAACATCTCTTCAAAAGGACCCATGGTCTACACAAATGACTGCAGGGATATTCTAAATAAATTGACTTGGAGTTCTTTATTAGACAACATCAGGAAAAAGCCTGGAGGAAATAGGTGTGGTGGGTGGCTTCTCTGACAGAAAAATAACTCCCATGAAATGGAAAAGTATATTGGAAGTATATGGTCTTAGGAATTTTATTCAACATTTATTCAGTGATTATCAAACAATCACTCTTCAAGCAGCAGTTTGTTCAGTTTCCAGGCAATAACCTTCAAATAATGATGACAGAAGACCTGGCTGCCTCAGGAAATGTCCCTTGGGGAGCTCTTCTGAAGACCCCCAAAACAGGATACTTAGGCAGCAGCAAGACTGTCAGCCCAGAAAGATGGCTTTCTGCTCTTAACAGTAAGAGAAGCCAGAAATCATCCTAACCTACTCCTTTTCAGCCCCAGATGGAATGAGTTAATAGCTTCTCTGAGTATTTAGATGCCTCTCCCTGATTCCTCAGGTTTTGGATTTCCATTTCTGAAGCAGTGCTTGTTTGGCTTGAATAACCTCTTCGACACAGTCATCTGCATTTTCCCTCCCTCCTTCCTTTCATGTCAAAGGGTATGCAGGCCTTCTATGACTTTGCTATGGCTATGGTACATTTACATGAAAAGGAGATGAAGGATTTTGGGAGGATGTTTTCAAAGGCTTAAATGGCAAGTAGGAGTGAGATACTTATTAAGGTTCTAGTTGCTGAGGGCCTTCAAAAATCTTGCCTTTAATTTCCTGGTTTCTGGAGTTAGCATCATCCTGCTTTCCGTTTTATTTCCTTTTTCTCCTAACTTTCTATTCAATAGTTCAAAAACTTACAATGTTAATTTTAGTAGGTTTTTCTTTTTTTTTTTTCCTTTTTTTCTTTTTTTGCTACCCCGGAGATGTCAAACATATTATAGACAGTATTACTTAGTGATTCATCTATAGTTCCTTCTTGAACCAATTCCTGCTTGTTGCTTAGGACTTACAGATGTTTTGTACAGATACTGTAAAAAGCAAAGGGTTCTCAGCCTCCAACAGTACAGATTTTAAAGTAATAAACCCTCCAGCTTCCGAGCAAAGAATGGAGCACTCACACAAAGACAGCAGGTGGGAGGGGGAAAGATTAAGAAGAGGCAGAAAAACATCACCTTTTTTATTTACTAGGTTTGGTTTAGATCTTGTAAGTTTCCTTTAATGTGTTATTATCATTTTTTCTTGTTCCAAAGGAAAAAAAAGGTCTTTCACATCAAAATTTATTACAGTCAAAATAAAAAATGTGACAGATCAGCATAAAACATTTAACAGCAACAGTTAATAATGTATACAATAAAATATTGCACTAATATATTGACAAATACAGCAATAAAGTATTAATGTGATTATGTTTCATCAGTGCAACAGCCATTC
>VXAK01017981.1:0-13381 GCA_013399435.1 Arenaria interpres
TCAGATGGTATTATTTCTGATTTTTAAAATTGAACATGACTTTAGCTCTGCAACTGTTACTCACATGTAGAGTATTAAGCATTTGGCTGTAGATATTGCAGGGGAGCTACTTGTTGGTCATATTGCAGTTGGTATGCAAAAAAAATGCCAAAGGAAGTGAATTTAGGGAGTTCAGTAGTATCTGGGGAGGATGACAAACCACTGCAGTTACAAGTGTTTACCGGTACAGTTGCCAAATATCTCCTACAGCTCTTCAGCTCTCTCCCCAGACTCATAATTTTTCCTTCAAACATGTTTTGAGAATGGACAACGCTGAGGTTTTTAGTCTGTTATTGTTTAACCCTGACCAGCAATAAAGAACTTCATACCTGCTCACCAACATCCCCCTCTCCCAGTGGGATGGGGGAAGAATTGGAATGGTAAAAGTGAGATAAAAGCTTATGAGTTGAAATAACAAGTGTAATAATTAAAAAGAAATAATCATAATATTTGAAAGTTGTAAGAAATGGAGGAAAAGAGAAATAACAAAGTGAGAGGGAAATAAAACCCAAGAGAGAAAAGTGATGTAAATGAAAAAAATTGCTCACAACCAGCCAACTGATGCCCTGCCAAAACCAGTACATTCCCCACCCCTTATTCCTTATCATGTACCTGATGTTCAAATGCTACCCTACCTCAATACATCCTCATTAACTACCCCTTTGCCTGTAAAAAGTTTGTAAAATGTCCATAAATACCCATAAAATGTACATTAAGTTAATTTGGTCTGTGTCTGTTATGGTGATCACACAGGACAGGAGAGGTGGTGTGTCACGTGGAGTTGGGCACCACAACCAGCCCAAGTGGGGTCACTGTTGCACTTCACTGCTTCTTGTGAGGTTCATCCTTCACTGGTTCAGGTGGTTTCTACTTCCTATAACACGCAACTCAAATAATGAGTTACAAGAATTCAAATTTATATACATAACATAGAATCATAGAATTGTCTAGGTTGGAAGATATCTTTAAGATCATCAAATATAACCATTAACCCAACACTGACAAGTCCACCACTAAACCATGTCCTAAACACCATTTAGGGGTGTTTAGGACATGGGTATTTAAAAATACTCATTTTTAAAATACCTTCAGGGATGGTGATTCAACCACTTCCCTGGGCAGCCTGTTCCAATGCTGGAAAATCCTTTTGATTAAGAAATTTTTCCTAACACCCATCCTAAACCTCCCGTGGTGTGACTTGAGGCCATTTCCTCTTCTGCCACATCCCAGTTCCTCGTCCTCCTGCTGGTGACATAGGAAGAACCACAAGGTTACATGTAGCGTGTGCCTCTGGCACCCTCTCCCTTGAACAGAGGAAGAGACTCTGACTTTTAATAACTGAGACCTTGGTTGGTGAGTGCGAGGAAGACCTATCCTTCTCGTATTGCTCAGGCAATTTTGGAGTCAGTTTCTCCACCAATGACATGCTGGCTCATAGGTAGGAAGTGAGATATCTTCATATTCTCAGAGTTGTCTAGTCAGTCCATCCATAATTGGTGCCTCTGTGTCTGTCCAGGTCATTATTGCCAGGGTGTTGGCATATTACATTGGTGCACTTCGTATAAAGTTTTGTCACATGGAACGTGAGCAACAGATTTCATCTGTTGGGCCTTTGGATACCTGGTTGTCATCCAGGTTGTTATAGATCACCTTCACCATGGTTAATTCCCTCGGATCCTGGATATGTCCCTTAATGATGGCCCATTTGCTTTGTGAATTTGCAATATTTTCCTTGAAGGGATACCTGTCCTTAACAATTGACAGGAGTCACTGGCAAAGACTGAAGACTCTCCTGTCATTTGCCTTATCCCTAGCAAGGAACTCTAGCTGCCAGGCTTCCTTACCTTCTAATTCCTGACTATTGGCCCCAGTATCCCAGCATTGGAGCAACCAGCTGAGAATTTCCTTGCCTGCTTGACAGCTGAAAACTTTTCGCTTCTCTCACAATTGACTTGGGGGATAGGGATTGGGTGGTTTCAGTCTTATTTATGATTTCATTCCCTTCCGCCTGTTCTTGTGACTTCTCTGCTGCAGAACAGGCTGCCTTTTATGATTCCCTCTCTTGCTTTCTCTTAAGAGAAGCTTCTTCAATCCTTCCTAAACAAATTGATTTCCACTTTGATTGTTTCTTTTTAATTATGACTGATATAGTTGAGGGCTGAGTCTCTGGTCTAGCCATTGTGGCTGTTGGTGTGGTTTCACATCCAGAGACCCTTTCTTATTGAGGATGCTGAATAATATTGAGCGGTGTTTGGCAGGTGCTGCCCAGGCCCCAGCAAAACATGATAAATTGTGCTTCTTTGGAATAGCCAGGGGATCTTTTTTTCAAACATGCTATCACTTTGTCAGGTTCCTGCAGTTGTTCAGGACAGAAGTTCCAGACCACTGCGGGGGAGAAACTTTCTAGATACCTGGCCATATTCTCCCACATGTCTTGCCACCCATAATGACACAGCTACAGAGCCTGCATCTTGTTCCTAAATAGCTTGTTAACCTTAGGAAGAGATGAAACAATATTCCTAAGAAATACCTGTAGCATATGAAGGCATGGACCCTGGCCGGTGATGCAACCAGAATCGTTTATTATCACAAACAGGCAGCTTATATAGTACTAATGCATCCTCTTTCCCAACCGATATGGCCCTGCAACCCCCAACTGCCAGGCAGGCGGAACTCTCCTCAATCAGTAGGGTTGTTAGGTACTGTTTATGAGTCATTAGGACTGATCACGGGCCTTCCCCTGACAGTGTTCCTGCTTCTGCTATTTCTTCCTCTGGTCTCTGCTGCTTCCACACTCCGGTTAACATCCTGTTTTCCCACAAATATCAACAGAGGTATTTCGACTACCCAAGGATATTCAAGATAGTGAAAAGCTATTTAAATGAGGAAGAAAACATCACAGAAGATGGTGAAGGTGCCATTTTGTATGTTCTCCACAAAAAAATCCCTCTCAGAGGAGCAAGTCTTTTTCTTAGTTGTCTCCATGAGACGGTACTCAAAGTACAGTAATGGCTCCAGTACAGAGCCCAAATACTAAATTAAGCTCAAGGTTTGTGTTTTAACAATAAATCTCCCAGGAAAATCATGACTAAGTGCTACAGAGCACAGCAAACTGCAAAAGACAACACTAAAAACACTAAAAAATTAAAAGAAAGAGCATGGTAGAGATCTGATAAACTTGTATCAAGAACAGATGAATCAATATAGTGACTAGCAACTGTCAACAGATATAAATCCCTTCTAATTCACTCTGGTCAAATCTGTTATTATCTCAAACTCTTCATGACCTACACTGGGCACCAAAAAAGACTGTGGTTTACCTCCAGGGAGCAGCTAAGCACCTCACTACTGTTCACTCATTTCCCCCTCCCCTGATGGGACAGGAGGAGAATTGTAAGGGTAAAAGTGGTAAACAAACTCATAGGGTGAGATAACAACAGTTTAATAATTAAACAGAAAAAACCAATAAAAATCTTAAAAATCTTCAAACTTGAAGAGGCAGATTTAGATTAGATTTCAGGAAGAAAATTTTCACTATGAGGAGGGTGAGGCCCTGCAACAGGTTGCCCAGAGAAAGTTCTGCATGCTCCACCCCTGCAAGTGTTCAAGGCCAGGTTGGATGGGACTGAGCAACCTGGTCTGGTGGAGGTGTCCCAGCAGCAGCTGCCCTACCAACCTTCTCCCCAGCTTAATTGCAGAGCATGACATCATATGGTATGGAATATCCCTTTGGTCAGTTGCAGTCAGTTGCCCCAGCTGTGTCTCCTCTCAGTTTTTTCTGCACCTCCAACCTACTTGCTGGCAGGGAAGTCTGAAGAGTAGAAAAGGGCTTGATGCTGTGTAAGCACTGCAAGTCAGCTTAGTTTGTGTTGAACACACTCTTATTGCAATGGCGTGATTCCACAATCACAATTTTCACTAACAGGTGAAATTCATCACTATAAGAAAATATTTGTGTCACTGTAGAACAACTGTTTCCTACAGATGTTATTCTTGAACAATATAAAGAGAGTAAAAATTATGCATGAATATCAGAAAGTTACTCCAACATAAAGGGTCTAAAATGCAAACTTAACACTTAAGAAAAATTTGTTGTGATAGTTAAGGGTAAATCAGTGCATGAAACTTATGAAAGCTTCATATAATTTAAAAATTGTTTTTAAAATTTTGATAAACAGAACTCTAAAGCCTTTCGTTAATGTCCATTTCTCCTTGAACTAGTCAAATGGAGTTTTCTTGAGTGTTACACACCTCACCTTCACTGATCTTAAAAGAATTACATGTGTTTCGCTTACGGTGAGTTAGTATTTAAGAGATGACATATTCTGATCACGTTTTCCCAATTACAAAGAATGTGTTATAATTCAAAAGACAAAAAGCATTGTTTTCAATGGACCACTATGTCTAAAGCAACAAACAACAGCTAATGGAGAAAGAAACAAAAGACAGAGAGGTGTGCAAAACTGTTCAAAGTATTCAAACACTGAAAAATTTACACTTTGCATGATTGTACTTTGATACATTTTTATATTTATCTATTCCTTCCAGCAACTTTCTGGCCTCTACTGAAGTTTCTTCCAATTACATGTTTTTCTTCCTTGTATTCAGGGATTTATTCCCTTTAGTTTCAATGTGTCCTGAATTCACAATTTCTGTTTTGGGGACTGTTGAAAGGTAAGTAACTTAGAAAAAATAAATATGACACAAAACATGACCCAATTAAAAGAAAAATATACAGACAAACTATTAAGAACTGCAATGATTCTGTGCAAGCTTCATTACTGAATTTCTCAGCTAAAATCCCTCTCCAATATAAAACCCAGAATAAGCTCTAAGAAGGTACTTCTGTATGCATTTTCTTGATTCTATGCTTCTCTTCTTCTCAATAAATTTCTCAGAATAGAATAAAAATAAATACTGTAACATGTGCATTGAAATGGTACAGGGCATCTGAAAATGAAATAGAATGCCTCCCAGAAAGAATGACCTAGGCAACAATCCTCCAATCAATTAATAAATAATTTGCTCAAGCAACTGTTTTTCAGCAGTTACTGTCCATGATACTCCATGGTCTATTTGCAATGGGAAAGGAATGTGGGAGTTGGAGGCATGTTAAAACTTCAGCTGCAGGATTAGAGGCAGCAAAGGAGAGGAAGGGGACTCCAGATGCCTACTAGCCCCAGGCCAGTTCTTAACAAACTCCACAAAACTGACAGAAAGGGCAAGGCCCTTTAAGAAATTATGCGCTTTCACAGTGCTGTATAGAACAGCAGAAAATATCATATATGGAGAAAAAAAAAATCCTCACTTCAATAGAAAAGACAGCACAACATGATCCACAAAATTTATGGGATACATGAGGGAGCCCAATGCCAGGCATTTAAGTTAAAGGTCACCTCCCAGATCTGTCAGGAGGGCCTGAAGGTACACAGTCCAAGACCTTACACATCATTAGACAGTGGCTGCAACACCCACGGTACAAGAGGGCATCCCAGTGTCAGACAACCTGATCACACAGTTAACTCACCACCCAAACTGGTGAGTTAAATGATGGCAGGAAACTGTACAGTCAGAGACCATTTACTTCTCAAGATATGGCAGTGTAACTAAACTACTGAAAACCTGTGAAGCTTGTAGGGCTCTGCTTGCAGGCTGTCACACTGCAAAACTGGAGACCATTGTGACTCTGAAAAGCACAGAATTGAATTTCACTGAACACTGTGCCCCACATCCTGACTGCAACAGCAGCACCAAGGATTGACAACACCTAGGAGACCCTCTGTCAAAGCACATCTATTTTAGGTGCACCTTGATCTGCAACAATAGCATGCAACACTTAACAAGGACCTGAAACTCCTCATCAAATAGCCGTTGTACAACTTGGACTAGGATTGACCCAATATGCAAGTTTTTCACCCTCAGACTCTATATGATGAAACCACACAAGCAAAGACTCAGAGTACTTGAAATTGTTAGAAACCAAAGGATATATAGATGCAGTCAAGAATACCTTGACCTGACTCTCAGCTCAAATCTCTTACCCTAATCACCCTTCAACTTTAATTATGCCACTATTATTTAGAACTAGCAAAACCCTATGTAGCACTTAGATCCTTGTCATGATGTGTTTCACCACGCTCACAGTAAAGAATTTTTTCCTTATCTCTAGTATAAATCTACCCTCTTTCAGTTTAAAACCATTACCCCTCATCCTATCCCTACACTCTGATAAAAGAAGGCCCCCTTTAAGTACTGGAAGGTTGATATAAGGTCTACCCAGAGCCTTCTTTTCTCCAGGCTGAACAATCTCAACCGTCTCAGCCTGTCTTCATAGGAGAGGTGCTCCAGTCCTCTGTCTTCACAGCTTTCCTCTGAGCTGTCTCCAACAGGTCCATGTCCTTTGTATGCTGGGGGCTCCAGAACTGGATGCAGTACTCCAGGCAGAATCTCAAGAGAGGGCTCGCGAGAGTAGAATAAAGGAGAATAATCAATCACCTTCCTCAACCTGCTGGCCATGCTTCTTTTGATGCAGCCCAAGACGTGGTTGGCTTTCTTGGGCTGTGAGTGCACATCACTGGCTCATGTTGAGCTCCTCATCAACCAAGTCCTTTTCCTCAGGACTGCTCTCAATCCATTCCCCACCCAGCCTCTATTTAGTCTTGGGATTGCCATGACCCAGGTGCAGGACGTTGCCCTGGGCCTGGTTAAACTTCATGAAGTTTGCACGGGCCTGCTTTTGAGCCCATCCAGGTCTCTCTGAATGGCATCCATTCCCTCCAGTGTGTCAACCACACCACACAGCTTGGTGTCATTGGCAAACTTGCACTCAATCCCACTGTCCAGGTCACTGACAAAGATGTTAAACAGCACTGGTCCCAATACCAAAACCTNGAGAAACACCACTCATCACTGGTTTCCACTGGGACATTGAGCTGTTGACTACGACTCTTTGAGTGTGACCATTCAGTCAAATCCTAATCCACTGAGTGGTCCATCTGTTAAATCCCTGTCTCCCCATTTTACAGACAAGGATGTCATGCATGACAGTATCAAATGCTTTGCACAAGTCCAGGTAGATGATGTCAATTGCTTTCCCCTTATCTACCAACACTGTGACCCTGTCATAGAAGGCCATCAAATTTGTCAGAAATTATTTGCCTTAAGTGAAACCGTGATGGTGTCATTGATCACCTCTTCAATTTCCATGTGCCTTAGCATACAGTTTCCAGGAGGATCTGCTCCATGATCTTGCCCAGGCATAGAGGTGAGACTCACTAGTCTGTAGTTCTCTGGATCTTCCTCTTTTCCCTTTTTAAATGGACCAATTTAAGTCTATCCCAGACAAAACCAGTACAATCCCTAAAGAGTAGAATATAATTTCTGTCCCCTTACCTGAGTCTGTGTAAATGTACACAACGAAATAAATTTGAGCACATTATTGCTTAAATTTAGTTAAAAAGACCAAAAATTTCTATTAGTCCCATAAAGGGCACCTGGTTACAGACATCTCCATTACAGAGTAATGCAGTCCTGTTCTCCAGGGATCAAGAATGTTTATAAAACAATTACTTACGCTGCTTCATTACATGGTGATCAAACAATTAAAGCAAGCAAAGAGAGTCTCATATTATGACAACAAAATTATTATTGCCAGCATCTTTGTTATTTTTTTTTCAGACTCTCTACTGGAAGACTAGTAGTGGTAGACTGCCACTATTTATGAAGGCAAAACTACGGTGCTGAACATTTATTACTGAATGTTGCCAGACTAAAATATTGCTGTTTGAAGCTGGTCCATACTGTACTCTCACTGCATTGCTTATTTTTCAAAACAGTTTGAGTATTCCATACAGTTTCCACTCCAGACATGCTTGGTGGGTTAATGCTGTCTATTGCCATTAAGATTCTTCTTGTGCCCTGAAACGGCTACCAGGAAGACTTGTTCTGTTATCTTCCTTATGGCCACATTGGGGCTGATCAGTTTGTAGTCCTCAGCGTATCTCTTTGCCCTTTTTTTGAAAACAGGAGCAACATTTGCCTTTACCGGCTTGTTGCGGACATTCTCTGATCTCTGTGACCTTTCCAAGATGATGGACTTCTGACAATGTCAGCTGGCTCTCTCAGCACTCTTGCTTGCAACTTGCCTGGTTCCATGCGCTTATATAGGTCCAGTTCTCTAAAGCAGCCTTTGACTTGAACCTTGTCCAGTACTCATCCGTTTTTTCCTGGAACCTTGTCAGTAGACTCAAAATACTGAACAGCCTTGCCATTGAAGACCAAGGCAAACAAGGCAACAAAACTTATCTGCATCTACTGTTTCTAAGTCACCCATTTAGCAAAGAGACAACAATCCCTCTGTTTAGAATTTTAATACTAATATAGCACTATAACTATTCTTGTTGCCCCTTCTGTCTTTTGCAGAGTTGGAATTCAGTGGAGCTTTGGTTTTCCAAACACCAAGCTTATGTGTCCCTGAAATGCTTCTTCTATATTCCTATTTTGTTGTCAATTCCTGTTTCTGCCTCCTATATATGTGTTTTTTTCCAGCATAGCGGTTGTGAGTTTCCTGTTTTGCCATGTTAGTTTCTTGCTACGCCTATACCTTTTTCCACTGAAAGGAACCATTCTTGCAATTGGAGGATGTTCTCCTTAGACCTGCCAGATTTTCTTTGTCTTACAGTGCTGCCTCCCACACCAGTTCCCTGGATAAGCTGAAATGTGATCATTTCAAGCCCCTGGTCTTTGCTTTACTATTCGTCTCCTTTGCACCCTTGAGTATTCTAAATTCTGCTATACCATGGTCACTACAGCCAAGGTAACCTTTGCTAAACCAACAATCAGTTCTCCCTTATTAGTTGCTAGCATATCTAACCATGCATCAGCTCTGATTATCCCATCCACTATGAAGGGTATCCATGACATCCTCCAGAAATCTTGACTGCTTATATACCCAAGAGCTTTGCCTTACCAGATAAAATCAGTGAGAACCAGGATTTGTGACACAGAGACATCCTCCAATGGTTTGAAGAAAGCTTCATCCACTTCATTAGACAGACACACTCCCACGATGGTGTCACCACTACTGGCTTGATTATCTGTCCTGGCCTATTAGCTGTGACCCTGCTCTCATCAGCTCCCAGACTCTTCCTACATTGCATCTCTTCCCATCTTCATAACCCTGTACAAAACACCCATCATATTGAAGACTGTCACAAAAACTCAGTTGCCATGGTCATGTGGAGGGGCTGCTGGAAAAGAAGGAGGGAGAAGGGTTCATGAGAAATCATAAAAAGTTTTTGCTGGTTCACTGACTATACAAACATCTCCACTTGTATGGTGGTAGTAGGTTTGTAGTGTTCTCTCTGTTTGTCCACGCTCTTTCTCAAAACAGCAAATGAAATTCCCAGATAGTTGCTGTATAGTGATTCTGCCTGGCACTACCCTTGCCCACAGCCTTCTCCTCCTTACCCACACATACAGCAGAAACAGTAACTGCCCAAAGCCCCCTGTCTACCATCAGACTTTCGTTTTAAAAATTAAGAAATTGTAGACAGATCAGTAAAAGTTCCTATTATCCTCTCAGTTTTCTTGCAAGTTCCTGAAAGAGATGAATAAAAAAAAACCCAAAATACCCCAGGCACTATACACAGCAATACCTAACTGCTACATGCTGGGACTGTGGGATATGGGGCTTGCAACTGTTTTTGCAGTAAGCTTTCAGATCACTTTTGTTGTTATTTTTAAAAATTAGCACAAAAATAAGGGATTTGAGTTCTTACTTTCCTTAAATTATTTCATTCCTAGTCTATCTGAAAGCCCAGAATTATTAAAAAAAAGGACACTGCCTTGTATTTCAGATGTGACTTTTAAAACTTCCTTTCTCTCTAAATTGTCTAATTACAATATAAGCCTTACAATCTGGGATTTATCCCAGGTAAGTAAGAAAGTACATGGAGAGGTGAATAATTCTACTTTAGCACATAGTTTTCTGTGCATCTACATTTTCTAAATGTGGTTTCATCTCAGTTTGAGGTATAATATTTTTAAAATTTGAAATACTTTAGTGAGAATAATTCTTTTGGGAACCACTTAGCAAAAAATGAGGAACAGAGACAAGTGCCACTGGAGGTGTAGAGCTGTCAAAGACTGGGACTATAATCCTGTTTTCTCACTTGGTTCCTCACCTTGGCATTTTACAGCTCTGTGGATTGTGTTAAAATTCCTGCAGCTTGACAATGACACTTTTTTTTTTTTTTTTAACTATTTCATTGAGTTTTCTCTACATTGAACCCTTTATTTTGCATTTGCTGAAATGCATTTTCTAAGATGACCATGGTCCCACAGGAAGATATAGCTCATTTTGAGAAGTAACTGTAACCATAACTGGTTACATATGATCCATTTCTCCACTAAATGAAAGAACTATCCAACATCTGGTATTTTTATCCCTTGAGAAATCACACTCATCAACTGGATGGGACAGGGATGAGGAATGGTTTTTTAGTTTTGGTTTAGATGTGGTGAGTTGAATTCTTCAGGTTTCTTTCATGTTAGGTTTTTTTACTATTCCTTTTTTATCTATTCCAGAACTGGATTAGAGTACGGCTCGACACATAGACTTGTTTTCTTAATAGGATCTCAGATGGGATTTAGTATCCTGTAGAGTCTGGCGGAAGAACTCAAGTAGAAAAACATTAATTATGAGACAAAATCATTACATGTGTGCATTTCAGTGTCAACATTAATTACATCTATTTTTCTCTGTTCAAATATCATAATGCAAAAATATTTCATTTCTGTATAAGTGTAAATTAAAGGGCAGGCTAAATACAGTGGCAAAATGATACAGACCCTGGGATATTTAGACAACATGCAACCTGTTTTCAGTTGTCTTTCTGTTTAACTTCATACTGTTATTTTAGATAGAACTGAAATTGTCACTAGGTTTAACAAGTACTCTGTGGCACACACATAAGATACTGGTTTGTCTCAAAAAATCTGCATATTTCACAGATAAGGTGCAATAATATCTAAAGTGCAAGTAGTTAATTCTTTAGCAGAAGGCAGAGATTAAAAATATTTTGAAAAAAAGTGTTATGAGATGTAGGTAGAAGAAATGTTTCTGTAATTGTGAAAGGGTTAAGAAGCCCCTCCTTTTTTTTTGACTATGCAGTCCAGCAGAAAAAACATCCTCCTTATCTTTTTTATTACTTGAATCAGGAAGTTGTCATCAGTGCTCTCCAGGAACATCCTCTATTGCTTATGCTATGCTCTACGGTTTATCCAGCAGATATCAAGGTGGTTCAAGTCTCCCATGAGGACCAGGAATACCCATTTTAATGTCACCTATACTGGTCTGCTCTTTTATGCTTACTCAAAAGCTTTCATTGACTCATCATCCATCCCCAGAGAGAGCTCCATGCACTCCTGCTGCTCTTTCACATAAAGGGTAACTCCACATCCTTATCTTCCCAGCCAGTTCTTCCTAAAAAGTCTATATCCCTCCATTATACTATTCCAGGCGTGGGAGCCATCCCATTATCCAGTTCCTGTGATCCCAACAAGATCATAGCCCTGCAACTCCACATGGATCTCTAATTCTTTGTGTTTATTCTACATGCTGCAACCATATATGGGTGCTTCAGAGAGGCATGCTGATTTCCAGAAAGGCTCTGTTTTTTCCCCCTGTAATGATGCCAGGTAGGCACTTTCTTGCTTACATGCAAATATTGAGGTGATTCTCCTTAACATCTGTTTTACTGATTATGTGTTCCCTTTTTTTCACATTTTGCTTGCCAACCTTGTCTATCAGTCTCTTGCAGGTTTGCTGGTAACTGTCTCCCTTCCTCATCGTTGCTGGTTTAAAGCTCTTCTTATCAAGTCAGACAATTTGAGTTGACCACTCTGCCCAGGAGCAGAACAGCAGCAGGAACCAGGCAGTGGCGGCTCATCCAGTAGAGGTCACTCTCCTTCTGCACTACCTGAAACTTGCTCTCACCAGCACCCTCTCTCTGCAGGTGGTGGGGACCAGCTGCCACCCCCTCACATAAGAGTGTGAAGGAGAGAGAGAAACTATAGTCAGACCCCAGCTTTTAGCAGACATTCAGAATCTTGATGTCATTCTCCCCTTTCAATGAAGGAGGATGGGGGGAATTTTTTTTTTGCTTTTACTTCCATGTTTGGTCAGCTAATAATGGAAGCAAAGAGGTCAGGCATTCCAAATACCACATACATGAGATAGTAAGCTTTAGGTAGGTGGAAATCAAATATCTTCATGTAACAAAGAGGAAGCTGTTCAGGGGGCCATATAGGGAAGTGAAGAAGAAGGGACAAATCTGACCAGTACTTGCTGACATTTGCTGCATTAGTATCCGCTACTCCTCAGAAGGCTCTATAAGTCCTGGCAGTCACTGCTGCTGTGTCCAGGGACAATCCGTAATTTCCTGACACCCTTTCCCATTGCAGAGTTTCAAAGGCTGGACTAAGAAGTCTCTAAATGCTGTGAAAGAATAAAGGAGAAATATTTATAAACAATACTAATTTCCTCTCTAATGAAGTGACTGCTTAAAGTTTTGACAGAAAGACCTCCTAGATCTCATCCTCACAAATACATTGATACAGCAACCACATTGCTCTGCTGGGCTTTTCTGTACAGTACCCATTCTCTAAATGCCATATGTTGCTGTTACTGGGTAAAGTATCCTATAGATGGTCAGTGCCTTGGTGCGGCAAATTTTAGTCCTGTTGGTGCTACAGGAACTGCAAAATCTGGAGATCTTATGACATGTGGATATATGTTTCAGATATGTCTGTGGATAAAAGCCCCACAATGGGGCAAGGCATACAACATCCTCACTGCTCCTTTCTTCCAGTTAGCGCTCCTTACTAAATGGTGAATGACTAACCTAACCAGAAGTTATGTTCAGTACAGCTTGTAGAAATGGGGCTTGCCAATCTGCTTGAAAGACTGGATGGCAATATGAACGGAGATCAGTACATAGTTTATTGTTACACGGATTTTTCCACTCTTTAGTTCCACTCCACAAGATGCCTTGGACCCAAGTGCCTCACCCCTTTTCATTCCCGAGCACTGATTTGCAAATCGACTATGTTCAGAGCTGAGCAGAAGTGCCAAGTGTTTGGTATTCTCTTCTTAAAATGAGAAGAAACTACCAACTGGCAATGTTAAATGATCATGTCTGAAGCTTGTTTCTTTTACATTCTTTCAATCTATAGATGCCAGGAAACAAAGTACCAATTCAAACTGCAAATCTCTTGTAAACCTACAAACCCCTAAGGAGCTTAGTCTCCCTTTTAGACTTCTTTGCATACAATATGTTCT
>VXAK01017982.1:0-27991 GCA_013399435.1 Arenaria interpres
GGGGGGGGAGAGGGAGCGGCCGCCGCGCCCCCGCGTCACGTAGGGCCCATCCGGGTCCCGCGCGGGCGGGGCCGCCGAGCGGGACTGTCCCCTCACGGAGGGCGGCGGGAGCGCTCCCCCCGCCGGGCCTTGGGGTGGGAGTTTGGTTGGTTGTTTTTTCTTTCTCCTCCTTTTTGCCCATCTATGAGAGAAAAGATCCCGTAACTCAGGGGTTAATTACCGCACCTCGCTGCCCTCCGCCAGGGGCCGGTCCCGGGACAGGCGGCTCCGTCCCCGCCGCCCCGGGGAAGGCGAGGGGCAGCACCGCCGGCTGCCGGCGCTAGGGGAGGCTGCCGGCCCGCTTTAGCCCACAACGGAGTTGATATAATCGGTACCAAACTGTAAAATTAACTTACTTCCAGTCACTGTTGGTTTTACAGATACACGTTAGTGATCTCAAAATGCAATTGTAGCAACAACAACAAAAAACCCCAGAAAAACCCGTTCCAAATCCTAAAAGCCAGAATTTGTGGAAACACACAAACATTTTGGAAAGAAGGTAACAAAGAGATTTCCTCTCTTCTTTTGGAAGAGTGTATTTCTTCCCTTAACGTGGGTGGAGAAGGCTGAGGCCACCCTTCGGTACACCAAGAAGCACTGAAGGGACCAAAGAAAAAAAAAAAAAAAAAAAAGACAAAAACATGANAAAAAAAAAAAAAAAAAAGGCAAAAACCACCCCAAAAATCCCTTACTTGAATAATCACATTCAACACTGAGAGATGCTCAAAGCTTTAGGATCCAAGTCTGCCAACGGGGGTTTGAGCAGCGGTTGCACCTGTGAGCACGATTGCTCTTGAGGAATAAATTCAGTAGGCTAAGAATTACCTACTTTTTCCTGCAGTAAACAAATCTCATGTTACTCTTTTACACCTCTCTAAAGGATACTCTTCATTTGCCTTTTCCTCATCACTCAACTATTAAAAGCAAACAAAACACATTCAACTGCAAACTTTAAAAATTAGAGATCCAAAGCCAGGCCATTAGATCATATCTTCCATCAGAGTAATACATCAATATCTTGAATTATTTAAATCTTAACTCTGAGGCAAACACATTAAGAAAAAAAAAAATCACATTTAAAGCATTTATTTTGAAAAATAAAATACAAAAGATCATTGAATTGTAATTGTACATGTAATTTATCAACTTTTTTTTAAATAAAAGATATTTAACAATTTCCACATGTGAATAAAACAAACAACTGTTCCACCAAAAATCTTGTAGGACAAGCACAGACCACTCTTTTGGAAGCTTCATACATTTAAAACCAAACTGCTACAGGAAAGAAAACAAAAAAATCCCTTGAAGATGGAGTTTTGTAATTAAGACAGAATAACAATTTTGGAGACAGGCATTACTTTGCACTTTTTAAAACCTTAAAAAAAAAATAGTTGTGCGAATGTAATACGGTTCTACAGTAACATCAGTGATTTCTTTTTTTTAACCAGGTTTACATGCGCTCACAACAGCAACATTTGGAAGAAAAACAGTATGAAAGAAATGGGGGAGAAAATTCTGAAAAAAGCAGGCCATGAGCAGTAACCTCACTCATCTCAGCGGGACAGTCCCTGTAAGATCGTTTCCATCAAAAAGGCAGCAGTCTGGAGAAGAAAAGAGAAGAAAAAATAAAGTTATGTTTCAGCATGCAATATAATATTCTGGTTTTAACCTTGACAACATTTTGTAAATACAAATAACGTGTAATTGACAGTAATCACTGTTATCTCAGTAGGTGAAAAGTCACTGTCAAGGCTAAGGACAGCCACTAAAAAATTCCCTGCAAGGATCATGCCTGCTTTTCCCATCGTTTATCACTAGAGTTATTTCTTGGAGGATATTTAGACATAAGGAAAAAAAAAATATATCTGAATTTCCACTTTCACAAGGATTTTGAATGTAAGTGGGGTGCATTTACATGCTGAAAGGGTCTCTTTCATTACAGTTACTGCTGGGAAGTTTACTATCTGCTTTCTCAGAAACTAGACAGCAGCTTTAGACAGAAATATCGTAGTTTTAAATCCATTTTTCCAAGAGGTAAGTGGCAAAATGAAGTAGATGTTTTAGTCATTTTAACATTGACTACGTGAAAAGATTATGGTTTCTCTATCGATTTCAGAATGAAGGCCTGCAGTTAATCTTTGGAAAACTTTTAGATCTTATTATTTCTAATTACTATAATGCTTCTGGCTGTATTTAAGGCTATAGAGAATGCTATATTTATGGCCACATAATGAATATCAATGCTGGGTATATGTGTGAGGCGTGTGGCTTTTGGCTATATTTAAACTGGATGCGTTTTGCCTTCTTTTGTTGTCAAGCCAGAACATTTGATGACCCAGCTGGCAAATAAAAATCCTGGAATAATACAGTAAATCTTGTGCCATTCCTTCGCCAACTGGTCTGGAATTTACCGAGGTCCTTGCACAATCTTGCCATTGTTCATTCAACAACTAAAATGCAGTTTATTTAAAATACTGGGTATGGAACATATTAAAAGCAAATTACATGGATCAGCTCATCTTTAGCAATTTCCTTTATCTAGAAAGGGCAATTGATTTAAAAATGAAAAGACAAAGATGATTAAGAGTCATCTTTAAAGTTTCGCTATTTTAAAATGGGGACGTGAATCTGTTGTGTGCCACAGCACTGAAAGACACACAGATGCTAAAGAGAACAAGAAACTGCTGAGGAACACCAGGCCGAGCAGGGGTGCAGTTTTATGGACTCATTTTGATTCCAAGCTCTAAATGGGCACTGAAAATCCAACAGCAGCAGAGCAAACGCCGCAAACTGCTGTGAACTGTGCTGTGAGTGAGTCTTCAAGCACGTGAACTACGCTTTTGTAGCTCCCACCACTAGCACTTACCTCAATGTGATTTTTACACCTTCTGAATCAAGATCCAGATCTTCATATTTTTATTACCCAGAATCTCACATGGAGTTATGCAAGTTAAAAAAAAAGTCATATGAACTAAATCAAGAAGCAGCAGGGAGCAGGACTGCACGCTCTTTTATTACCTTCTGTGCAAGAAATATCCATTGCATCTTCTATTCCATAGGTTCAGTCTGTCAAGTAAATAATTAAAATGAAATTAGCTATTTTACATTAGAGGAAAAGATACCATTATGAGCACTAGTATTTGTACTCAAACCCATCTAGCTCTTTAGTTACATCATCTTAATTTTATCTTTAGTGTAATACTAAAGGAGAACACTATCAGCATCAATTTCAACTCCAGCGTTGGTTTTTATGGTTTAAGCAATATTCTCTTACTATTTCACAAAGCTTATTTTTGCTTTTTAGATGATCTTTCTTTACTTTGGATAAGTCTTCTTAGAGTTTGGTAAATACTGTAATCACACCATGCTAACTTGTATAAATCCACCTCCTGAAATTTAGCAGAGTCCCATTTGAAACCTCCCTATCACATGGATTGGAAGAGGACATTTACTAGGAGCAGACCAGTTTCTTTGTCACAAGATAACTGGGATATACAGACAGCATAATTTAACTCGGAGATACTGCAGGCAGATCGAGGATGGTTTATTTTGCTGGCACGCTATCTATACAGTGTGTTAAACTTTAAAGACAGCTCATCTCCCTGCATTTTCCAGAAATCCTTATCAGCAGTATTTAATCTCCTTCTGTTTCGACACTGTGCCTGCAGCTATATGCGCTGCAGCTCTATCCGTAAGGTTGTAGATCGTGAAATAACCACAATAATTGCATTTGAAAGCATGAGAAATAACTACAGCACACTTTCTCCATACAATTTGCTGACAATAACTTTTAAGCAGCACACATTTCAGTAGCTGTCTCGCCGCTAAGCTGCGTAGACATTTTGGCCAGCAGTTGAGAGTGAACAACGCTGTGAGCAACAGCACAGGTAGCTGCGTGACGCCAGGTCCTTAATGGTTTTTCTATTAGCTGAGCACAACTCGCAAAGCATGAGCGCTGACTGGTCAAAGGGTGAGAGCAGGCAAACATCCAGTCGAAGAGCAAAGCCCACATTAGAGACCACAAAGATTTATCAGAAAGATTTGGTGTCCACAGCAAAAAGTTATATTCTGAAAACATGAAACAGACACTACGGCTATTCGACTTTACTGATCCATGTTCATTTTATCTTGCCACGAGACTTCCTTTCTACTGTCTTCTTTGGCTGGAACAAAAGAAACCAGTTTTCCTTTTTAATCAATCAATTTTCGTTTGAATGAACGGAATAAGTCAAAATGCTTTCTTTGCATGTGGTAGATTCTCCTGTGTATTCTTTAACCTCTACATCTAACAAAAGTCATAATCACAGAGTCCTTTCCTACTGTTGGGGATCAAAAAAATCAAGAAAGCTTGTAGCCATTAGTCATGGGTTGTTTTTTTCCCTTTTAAAAGTAAAGGCATTGCAAATTATTTTACTTCCATTCCATATAAACTTCTGTACTGTATGTATCATTAAGGATGGAAAATCAAGTAGAAATCTAAAGTAATGCAAGCAGAGATACACAACTCTGGAGGCAGAGAGCCCCTAAAAATCCTTTCTCTCGCAATTCTGCAACGCTCTACTCCTGTATATGAAGGAAGAATTGAAAAAAACCCAAGTATTTTTTGACTTAACTTTACTTGAACACACCCTGAGACAGTAACAGTGATGAGCAACTTCCTGTTTTTCTACCAAAGCACAGTGCAGAAAGCACTTTAGATGGCATTTAGACAATTACCACACAGAAGACAGCCCATAAAACTGGTATTTTTATCAGTCTAGTTGAGCAGCTCTTACCCAAGAAAAAGCCAATTGCTACATATTCTACTTATTTCATATAAAATATTTAAGCAATAAAATACAAATATTTTTGTTATTTCTCTGATAAAGGTGAATTTAATGATTTGCTCCTTGTCTAGAACATCTGCTCTGATCTTTCATGGCTAGATTAATAGAGCTTAAATCTGCAAGGCCATGGGAGGGAGAATTAATTTCACTACATTGGAAAGGGAAAAAAATTAATCCCTCCCACACAGAGAGAAGCCCTTCAGGCTTCTGAAAGGGAACACTCCAAAGGCAGCTCCATGGAACAACTTGATCTTGTCTGCTCCGTTACCTTCAGGAGACACAGAAGAGCCACCCAGCAGGAAAAGTGGACATCTTCCAAGCTGAGCTCCCGTGTCTGTAAATGGGCTAGTGGTTACAGCCTAAATCCTTCCCATCATGTCTACATGGGGAAAGAGCGTGAGGTTGGAAGCTCGCCTTATTCACATCACTGGGGGGAAGGTATCAAGAGATCCTGCGATTTTAAGAGACCTCCATTGCTTTTTCAACCTCCATCGATTTTGCTTTTTCAACTGCTATTACAAAGGTTAGGTCCCTTAGGTAGCTGATGACAATTAATAGCATTTGAAGGGTACCAGATTATGAATTCTCAGTAAAATCTGAAATTCAATAGCTCATTTGATTATTAAATCAACACACCATCACTATCCACAGCTGAACTGGTTTTGTTTGTTTTGTCTGATGCAGTACTATTTATTTTTAAAAATATCTCATTACTTATCTCTGCTGTCTGTATTATACTTTAAGTATTTCCTTGCAAGGCAACAAAGGATAAAGTTTCTCTACAAGTAACAAACAAAAAAAGAGACAAAGTTATCCTTAAGTTTCACAGCAATATTCAGTCCACTCAGATTTACAAGAACCATACCATTAACACTGGATTTACACGTACACTCAAAAGAGCCCTGGGACTACTGGGTGCAAGAGCACCACAGATTGAATCTCACGGGCAAGCTATTCTCTTATCTCTAGCCAGATAGAGACAAACGAAAAAATCAAGTTCATGAAGAAGTGGTTTATAAAGACTGGTTGATACTAACTTGCCCCGACACCCGCAAAAAGGAAACTAATCCAATACTGTACCTGTGGCACTTCTTTAAGAAAGTCCGGAAGCTGAAATTCACCTTTGTAGACCTATGAAAACAAAGATCAAAATATTACTGTTTGAAATGCTCAACAGCTTGTTAGAGCACAATCTCTTTGTAAAAGCAAGTTTTATTCACAAGGCTTCAGTAAATTAAGTTCTCTTTGGACTTACATTTCACAATTAAAAGGATCTCTATTTAAAGTTTTTTTGAAAGTTACCTGTCATGATCTCATGGACTGGGTCAGAACTGACATACCAGCCAGGCAACATTCAGTTCTCAAACAGTTCTATTTTACAATTAGGAAACTTGACAAACGTCACATAATACAACATCTTCTGATATGTCACAATATTCATTATGTACAAAATAGGTACCATTCACACAAACAGCAGTATCACGCTTGAACAACTGATCCCATCTTACTATGCTGTCAAAGGAAAGTTCGGTTGGGTTTGAGTCAGTTCATCAACACCACGCAACTACAGCCAAAGTGTGAAAATGCTAACAATTTGGGTTTCAATGTTGTTGAAATGGTCAACACAAGGAGTGTCAGCAGCTCCTTCTACCCTATTTTATACACACTTTATACACGAGTACAGAAGAGCTCCCCTTACTAGTAGAGCTGTGACAAAGTTACAATCAGCAACTCCTAATAATTATGAATTTCTACAACAACTGTAGCCTCGTTACCAGCCTGACTTCATGAAAGTTTGTCACTACCACAATTTCCACTATTTTAGAGAATATTAATTCTGAAACATCACTGTTTGGAGAAGGAGTAAGCAATACATTTCTTCAAACATACCAACACCAACAGCCACACCAAGCAAGTGTTTCCACTATCTGCTAATTCCAAAATAAATTGGCAATGTATTGTCTTCTCTCTAGAGAATCCTTCTTACAAGCTGTTTGCTTCTGAGATTAAACTGGAATACGTTCCAAAGGGGAGGAAAAAAAATTCTGTATTTTTTTTTCCAAAAAAGAAGCGTAGAGTTGTATCATCCTTTCTACTGAACCAAAAAAACCAAACAGCCTAATGTCATTAGTTCTTTGTAGCCTTATGTAGCAGTAATCACATAAAAATCAAAAACCACAAACCTACTTACAAAAATTCTACAAAGCCATAAAATTAAAACGGGTCTACTTCAAAGCCTCACTCAGAGTTGCACTCCCTGGTTTACAAATTGCATCAAAGAAAGAAGATTCAGGAACTCAAGGGATGCTTATGAACAACATCCATCTTCTCTGCTTTCCTATGAAGAGATGACCAGAATATAAAGACATACTCTTTTTGCTATACTGCAGCAGCCCAGGACTGCAGCTGAGCCAGCTCCGAATTTCCTGTCCCCGAGACGCCTCACCCCGCCACAGGCTGCAGCATTAAACCCTGACTCATGTTGGGTGGATTTCGGAGCTGGAAGTTCTCAGCACTCGTTATCGCTAGGCTAAACATATCCAAACAACGAGGCTTCGCTGAGTCCCAGCACGAGAGTAGGAATTATTACATATTGAAGAACTCTGTTCCTTCTGATATTCCAAGTTTTAGATAAAATAGAAAGGCCGATTCAAAATTATAGGCACAGCTCTCGTTTATATTCAGCCAGGGGGTACTATCATTTCCATGGAAACCTTAATGAAAGCCACACTGGTCAAAAATTCAGTGTGTGGCTTACTGGAGCCTAGATGTACTATAAATATTTATAAACGAAGGAGAGTATTTCTTATTTTCAGCTTTTAACCAAGCCATTAAAATGCAGGCTGTGTTCTAGAGAGGAGAAATGGAAGTTACAAATCGACAGTATTATCCCATCAAAAAGTGCTACAGAACAACCTAGACAAGGTTCACAAGAAAAAAAACAACACTGGTGGTTTTTTTTTTATTAAACTAACATTGGGAGAAACCGACAGGTTTCAACTATTCTGGCAAATCACTACACTCATTATTTGGGAATTCTTAAAATCAGTTCATACTGATGATGATGGTACCTTGTGACAGATTGAGAATCAGAGTGACCATAACCACATTTGTCTCTGGAAGTCTCCTTCTTTCCTTCTCCTGCAATTATGACTCGGTCTAAGTTTTATATTATATCTATCTATATATATGTCTGCTCTAAAAACTTCACCATTGTAATGCTCTTAGTAGGAAGAGCATTTACTACTAATAAGTATCTAATAGTGGATAGACAAGGGTATTGATCCATCAGCAATATTAAGAAAAATAGTGACACTAATGTCATACCCTGGAAAGATAAGAAGATGTTTCAGGGACATTTAATGTTATATTCACATAAGTATCACAACTTATGCGCCACAATTTACAGAGGCAATCTAACCAGTGACAAGCCCAAGAAGATTAGTTTTAATACACAAGCGTGCCTAATTTTTGTTCAGAACTCACACTACCTAGAATGCTGGTTTTAACTGAGACTGCACAGAAACTGGTTTAAAGTAGTTCCAGAAACAGTAAGTGGTCCCTTTTGAATCCAAACCCAGGGAAATTCTAAAAACAATGACTCCATCTTCAGCCAAAGAAATTAAGAGCTTTCAGATTCAAAATTGTTTTCTGACCAATTTCTAAGTCTAAAACACATTATTCAGAGAGTGGCAGAAGTGGGACATTGCAATGATTTCCACTCTAAGCAAGAATTCAATAAATTGAGCAGAAATTATGTTTACCATTTCTAAGGGAATTATTTTGCAAATCCAAATGGATTTCCAAAGGGAGAGAGGAGAATCTGAAGCCTGTGTCAGTTAGTTGTTCAGTGTTGGCAATATTCAAACTGTTCTATTAAAAAAACAAAACAAATCACATTATTATAGCCAAACTAAACGTGTATTATTCTCAAAAAGAGGTCAAAAAAGTTTCACATCCAGTTGTCTGAGAAACCCCTCAGAAGCACACAAGGGAAACTTAAGAAGTGTAACTCAGAAGTGTAACCTATAATTCATCTTTATAGAAGATTAAAGCACTCCTTTTCACCCACTTCCAAGCCTGGTTTAGAAGGAGTCTCATTCTATTTGGTCAGTTCCCATACACAGAGATAATGGGTCTTTTTGTCTAGAAGTTAGCCTGCAATTAAGTGTACTTGGGCTTGGTAAATTTTCAAAACATCAAAGTTGCAGAGTCCAAGGCTATTGATGTTTCATTGTCAAAGAAAAAAAAAAAAAAGAACACTGGCAAAAATCAACCAGAGCCCCTTTCTAGAAACAGTCCTCTACTGCACATGGAGGTACACTCATCTTGCTCTTTCAGATTTTCTGTAACTTCTAAGGCAGCTCATGAGGCTTACACAGCTCTGCACCTCTTTGCTGGAACTACCAGGAAAGGGGACATCCGAGATGTAAAAATATTTACCCAGCAGGAACAACACAGAGCACATGATTTTAGACAGGCCTGTGAGTATCTGCCAAAAAGCAGCTTGCAACAATACCTTATTGCATATTTTGTTTGTTAATAACTCTGTGCACCTTACTAATCACATACATGAATAGTTGGTTTAAAAAAAAAAAAGATACCAGCATCTCTGGAAAAAAACACAATGCAGTTGGGAATCCACATGCTGGAAGGAAAACACTCTAAAGAGAGTATAAGATAAATTTAAAAGGCACTAAGAAAGTCTGTGCTGTTTGTGGTCACAAGACAGATGAAATAAAACCCCCAGTTTTTGTTTTAAATATCAGAGAAAACGCCCACAAAGCCAAATGCCTTTATGCTCAAGCAGCATAGAGATGCACAGCCTTGAGCAGCCTGTCATTACAGCATACCTCCACAATTACACATCTTTGACAGCACAAGTAGTTATTCTCATGTGTTAGTATAAATATATTTCTCACCCTTTATCACAGATTGTTTCTGTCTTTAAGACCTCAAATACAGAGTCTTGAAATTATGATTGTCGTGGACGTCTTGACGCTTAACAGCAGGAGACATTTCCCCGCAATTTAAAACAGGCACAAAACAGGAGTTAATAGAACTCTGGTTTTGACTCTAGATGATACTGCAGAAAATACCATCAACAGAACATAAAACAGAGACAGATAACAGTTTTCGGATGTGATTAGAAGCCGCCACACGTATTTAAACAGTCATGATGAAAACCATAGCTTTTTCTGTGGAGTTCTGTACACTTCCGTCTCTCCATCTCTCCAGGGCAAAAAACGTAGCTTCATGAAGAAGTTAAAAGAAATTACTGGAATATGTATTCCAAGCATATAAATTCATTTAGTGGGGAGTACGTGCCAAAGAAAATCTGATGTAATACATTACAGATGTGAGAGGAAACCACTTCGCCAATCATAACAATAAGCCAGTTTCTACTGGGCATAAGTCAGTCTTGCAGTTACGAGCTGTTCTCCACTTTTGGTGTGTTCTGTGAAACTGCTGACGTACACTTTTACACAAACTCACAATATTGGCAAGGACGTATCAGACACTCCTCCGATGTGAAGTGATTCTACTTTTACAATTCGTTATATGGCAATTGGGCTACCAGTTGAGATAGCTTAATTATTTGCCTTTTCTGCATCATTTGCAGATGAAAACTCCTTTTAATTACAGGATGTTATTTTCCTTTATGTTCAAGATGAAGAATTTGTTAAAAAAAAAAAAAGGTAGTTATATGTCTATAAGGAATGGACCCTTGTGATCATTACAGTAATATGAACAACCAGCAGACTTATGAGAAAAACCCAAGACAGCACAATTCTTCAGTCACTGAATAACTAAAAGTAATTCAGTGACCTCTTCAGGAGGTCACATGCAGAGAGATCTGCTGAATAGCACAACACTGTTCAGACCTTGTTCTGCATTCCTTACCCGAGACAAGATAAAGGGTCATAAAAGATAGTGTCAGGCCTGACATAAAATAGATAAATAAGAAGTTAATGGCTTTGTTAGTGAAAACATCAGAAAAAATCTGTTATACTTGTGCTATTTGTATTTCACCAGTGCAGATGCTGTTAGAGAAGTCTCATTTCATAACACCACATAGCACTTGGAGACCAAGGTAAGAAGAGATGAATTCAGCTTCACACTCTGTTACCTCCTAAAGCAAAACCAGAACTAAGATGACAAAGTACAAACAGTGGTTGCATATCATTTTTCTTTTGCTGTACTACAGAAGCACAAAAAACCAGCCTAACCATTTTGGTGTCCTAGGTGGGTAACATCCAAGTGAAAAATCCAGATTTAGCAGAGAGCATTGTTTTCCTTGCATTACTACAAGTACATAGAAATTCTAATTCAAGGACTGTACTTTAGCTGGTGAGAATCATCATTTTGTTTCCAGACTGAAGAAAAAATGTATTTAACCTGTACATATGACAAATCACCGGCAGGGGGACAGAAAAGGAAAAAAGGAAAACAAGAACAGGGCTTAACTGCTTAAAGAGCGTGGGGGAAGCTAATATTTTTGCACCACACTGGCCATTCCTTTCTATTTTTCTCCAGTATGCGCCCTTATTTTAGGCACTCTTACACTGTTGGTTCTTACCTTCAGGACTAACAGTGACACCTTTGAAATTGCTGAACAGTATTTTCACTGTTAAGTCTAATTTCTAGTTTTTTCCAAGAAGTGATAGATTTTGCTCAGCGCGGTTCCTGCAGTGTAGTAAAAATGCAATTCTACAAGTAGCACTTGAGCACATTTTAGAACAAAGACATTGCACAGTTTAAAGTTTGGAATCTTTTACGATGATCTTCTACAACTGGGCAACACACAGGCTTCTGCTCATAAAATACTGACCTGTCTGCATTCAAAAGAGGCTTTCTAGCTATGAGTATGTTCTGCATCCTGATGAGTTTTCCTACTTTGGTTCCACTTATCTTCATGCTTTTGTATGTAGATTATCAAAATGCTTTCAATCATCCAAAACAAGAACTCTCCATAACAACAAGAACTGATTTGTTTGTTTTTTAACATATCTGATAGCAATGAACTAGATGAGACAGCATTGTTCCATCTTTAGGTGGAGCCAGAATCTCCCCTGCCAATAATTTCAGTGGTGTTGGGCTTCCACCCTGTTGCTGTTGTTGCAACTTTCACAATCAATTTAAGCCAGCATTACATAACCCCCTCAAAACCACACCAAAAAATTAAAAAAAGTCAGTCCTTCTGCCTTACTATTGCTTTCTGTTTGCCAGACAGGGGCCGGTTCCTTCATGTGAAGTTCTAGCTCACACCATTTTAAATGGATTAAGGAACTACAACTGTATTGGAGTAGCAAGTGGCAGATAATTCCACATTATTTCAAGTTAGTCACTCCAAGGGGTTACTGTACTAACACAATGCAGTTCTGCTTTAGTAGCCTAAACTTTATGTTTCCAATGAATAAAATCCAAGTTATGAGTTAAGTTTAAAGTTCTCAGAGACCACAAATATAAATAAAATGGAGCAGCTTCCAAACACAAAGTGAACAATGAGTGGTTACATGCAAGATTTATATATATTATTATGTACTGGAGAGTAACTTTGGAAAGATTCTATTTGGACAGCTTCATCTCCAACAATACACCCAGTACAGAACTCCGAAAGACTATCCCATGTGAAGGAATTTAGAAAGAGAGCAAGAACAAAAGTAGTGCTACAGTAATTTACAAATTCACCAGCTACGAGTATGCAATAGCACACTTAACTTGCCAAGGGCCAGTTCCTAAAAGCTGGAAAAATCTAGATCAAGATTTTTTTTTTTAAATGTCCTCTTCTCCAAGCTGCAGCAGCAAGATAGAAATTAGCTTGGGTTTATGGAGGAGAAGGGGAAACCCACAGGGCAGCAGATACTATCCCTGATGGGCAAAACCAACACATTACAGTTCCTTCTCTCTCTCACTACTTTTCCAAAACACCTTGAAGTGTTTCGAAATATGTCCCCCATCTCTAAATAAAAACAAAATAAAGCTGTGGGGAAAACAAAACAAAGCATTTTTCAAAAGTGAGTCAGCTCCCACTGACCACCAACCAGCACATTAGTTATTTCAAAACTTCCTTGGTTTAAGGCCAAGCTCGGTGCCCAGCATTTTGGCAATTTACTGTGCAAGATGCACGATGGCAGGAAGCCTGGCACTTCAGGGAGAGCTGAGCCTGCTGCCCTGGGAATTAGGTAACTTGAGCAGCAAACTGGTCTGGGAGTTAGGAAGCCTTAAGTCTCAGAACCCGAGGAAGTCAGGACATCAACGTTTCCATAGTCACAGAGAAAGAGAGAGGACCCAATGGTCTGAGCAGGGATCTGCTGGGAACCAGCTGGGAGGAAACAAAGCTAAGTGACTGGGGAGGAATTCAGGCTGTCCAAGTGCAAACTCTAACACTGATTTGAGCCATCATTTGAAATGGCTCCTTGGGGTACACAGCATTTTGAAAGCCTTGCGTTTTTCCATTTTCAAAAGGCATATTGTAAATTTTGAAGATTAGCCATCTTTAATGCTTTTGCCTTTTTGGATTTTAAGTCTTATTTCAGGACATCTCCCTCATTTTATCTATACAAACCACACATGCAGAAGTCGTTTTGTTAAAGAACAAGTGACTAGAAAAATACATACTGGATACTACAACAAATAACAAAGTTAAAATGCTATCTTTGGTCTAAGTAAAACTATTAAATTCAAATAGCAGTCAAACTATTAACAAGCATTCCATACATTTGCAGTATTTACCTCCAGTTTTTCACAGCTGTTTTTAACATTAGTAAACAAACAAATTATGCTTCAAAGCAGACTTGTGGAAGAGCCTCAATACTCTTTAGCCTTTAAAATTAGGCTTTTATTTTTTTTTAAAGGTATGCTTGTGGCTTTATTACCTAAATTTCTCTCTCCCATCTTGAGCTGAAATAATTTCAAGAATTCACCTAAGAGTAAGCAACCAAAATCCATACAATTTTTACAACTCAGACTGTGCTTGGCACACAAAGGTAGAGGCCTCAGAAAGGTCACCATGCTGTAAAAATTTATTTCAATTGTATCAGTAAGGTTGGTCATCTCTTAAATTACTGCATTACGATACAAATTTGGATCTGAGTCACTATTTTATAATATGTACAGGTAGATGCAGGAGGATTTTGTTTTCAAGGCTCGATGAAACAGTATTGAACATTTTTATTTTTTTTAAAGGAGTTGAATTGAGTGCAGAAATGTTAGTTTATAAATTTATAAGGCTTTTAAAACAGTAAGTGCCAGGAAGCCTCTCAAATGCTAACCACTACCCCTACCAGAAAAGCTGGGTTATCTTTTCCATGCTGAGCTAAGAACTATTACAATAGTCAACGTGCCATCCTTTTAACACATTGGTCGACTGTTTAAGATTCCCAGGGAAAGCTTCTAAAAAGAAATAACGCAAAAGTGTTTAAAGACTTCACAAAAAGTGGTTTTTGGTTTTTCTTCCATTAGCATCTAGCCCATCAGCATACCAAGCAGGTTTTTTTTTCCCCATATTGGAAGGCTAGTAGAAGACAGTCCTTTTAAATTGTTTAAATCAATTTTTCCACTGATTACTTTGCTGCTGCAGCAAAAGTCACCTTCTTTTAATAAACAGCAGCAAAGAGTTAATCATTCTTATTTCAAACAATGGTAATGAACTTTTCAATGGGTACCTCCAGGGATAAACAGCTGTATAGCCTAACTACTCAAATTCCAACAACATTAAATTCAGACTAAAATCCTTAAGTTTAGGTTAATCAGCACCAGATCTTCGTTCATCTTCTGTTTGTCCTACAAAGGACAGCAAGAAATTGGAAAAATCTGACCATTTGATCACCTTGGGCCATTTTCCGTGGGTCACTTTTCAAATACTACCATGCATTTTGGGGTGTAATTTTCTTACAGAGCATTTGACAACCCTTGTGTATAAAAAGCTGAGCTCAATCAAAATTGACGTCAGGTGAGGAAGTTAGCTTTTTCCCATTGCTAACTAGTTCACCACCTATCTGGTCAATTCTCAAGAGGTTCAGCTCCATACACCAAAGAACATAGCTCGAGCCTGGGGCTGGGGTAAAGGAAGATGAACCAAATTGAAGACAAACAGCAGGAGCCAGAATTTCAGTGGTCAAGGTCCCACAGATGTCTTCCTTCTTCCCCCCATGGCAATGAAAACAACACTAAGTATCAAAAGGTATTAGAAACAGACTGAAATAAATAAAACACAAGACTTCTGCTCTTTAGCTTGCATCCATTTGGTCAGTAATTAAACACACAAACATGCCTTACCCTCCTTGTGTTTTCCACAACTTTTTGATCTGGCTTTCCATAATTTGGTGGATTGGCATACGGATCATAGCCCAGTTTTGCTAGCATGGGTGCAATCACGGGCATGTCTTGCAAAACATCAGCAGGTATCTTCCCAACCCATTTTGACAGCGCTTCCACATTGACTGGCTTGATTACTTGGTCAGTAGATCTTTCAACCCTGTGGAGGGAGAAAGAAAGGTTATATTTTGCACTCCAACCAATACTTGCTTCTTCACTAGTGCTAAGTCTTTTAGCTTATTTTGTTTGTTGGTTTTTTTTTTTTCCCCCTTCATCTCCTTCCCCTCTCAAATTTTCATGTTTCTACAGAGCTGGCGGGAAGTGAAGTTTTACTACATAAGGCTAAAATGAGAATAACTAGCACAAGATTCAGACATACTTTCTAGTTTAGGCTTTCACACAGAATGTACTGAAGCAAGTTCTTCACATAAAGAGAGCAGTGAAAACCAAAGAGCAGTTAAGAGAAAGCATGCACACACCTACATAAACTGTTTTCCCACTGGCACATTCCCACCTTTGCTGTCTCATTGTCTTAAAGGCTCTTGCAAATTGTATTCTAAATTAAAATGCATGTGCCATTTATTCCCACCTCCCCATACTGTGATTAAACTCTCTTTTTTGGGGGTTTTTGGTTTTTTTTTATTATAAAAGAGACACCTATAGAAATGACAAAAAGCTGTAGACCACAATAATATTTTTCATATTCTTTCTTTTTGCTGATTGAGTGTTTGGTTATTACACAGTTCTTAACTGCATAATCATAGCAGCGTCATATGTACTGTGCATAGAAAACAGTTGATTTGTTGCTCAGTTAATCAACAGTCCTAAAGTCATTTTCATTCTTGCACCCTTGTTTTGATGTGTGTTTTTATTGTTGTGTGGTTTGTTGGCTTTTTTTTCCAAGGGAGGAAATCTGGCATCACTTTGTTTTCCCACGTTCCTTGCTTCTTTTAGATTAGAAGACATACAACTTCTTTACTGTGTTTATTCCTGAAACGGGCCAGCAGGACTCAGAACAGGTTCAGTAATTTAAAACTGAGCTTTTACTCTGAGTAATTTAAAAATTCTTTCGGAACTCACGAAAGAGCGCTCATGCATTCTGGATGTCCAGGTTCATCTTTTAAGACAGATTAAAAATCAGGCCTGTATATACAGTTTGCCTAAAGGAATATTTGCATCTGCATTGCAAGTAATACCATAAGGTACTGCTGCAGCAGTAGCTCCTGCTGGCTGGCCATACCTGCCTCAAACCTGATGCTGAGCATTCAGCTGTCACATCCACTCGCAGCTGTCATCCTTCCCAGGCCTTATTTACATCACAAAGAATTCTCATCTCAAAAAGCTCTACCACCCAGAAAACAGAATTGTTATACTTGAAAGCAACAGTACAAAGTGTAACACCAGTACCTCATCTACACAAGATAAAGAATGAGAACACCGAGATTCAAATTAATTCTCAAGCAGCTAATTCTTCAGCTATAGAGGAGGTAGAATATGAGAAAAATACATGGAAATTTCTTGAAATACTCCTGACAGTTCAGGCTTCTGGACTCGGAAACTAAAGACCAATTGCTCTCAAGACTGACATCAGTCAACTTACAAGGGGAACAAGTTTGATTACAGTTATCTAATTAGCCTTCTGAGTTCGAGAAGAGGCTGAAGAATTCGTGCACAGCAGACAAACATTAAATCAATAGCAAGAGGCATCCCATTCAGTTGCACACTGTACTGTGCAGTGAAAGCCTTAAATTACAAGCTATATATGCATGTCTGCCAGTCATTAGCTCAATTCGATCTTGACACCAGTCTTACCTTGTTGCTCTTTTTGACTTGTCATCATAGCTAAAATGCTTTCAGGACAGAGGAAGGAAGTTAGTCATACGATGCTGAAAAGTCTGTAACTTAAGTATTTTAAACACAATCAACAAAGAACAAACATGACAGGGAAACGGTCACCCAAGGGGGAAACTGTCTTGGCAAGCAGGGCCTTCAAGGCTGCTGCGAAAGGTGTTTAAGGGAAGCTGATGAATAAGCACCAGACAAACAAAAAACTGTATGACGACCCCCAAGATGTTCAGCCTTACTCTTTTCAACCATTTTCAGTAGCTCAAACCAAAGGCAGGAACTCGGAATGGGATTTGGGGACCAAGGAGTTGTGGCCGAATTTCAGCTTTCCTGAAGGCTACTGGCAGAGATCACAAGTCTGTACAGCAAACGAAAGAGCCTGGGCATTGCCTTTCTGATCCTTCTAATTAGAAGATAAGCATTGGACTTCACATCAAGTCAGTGAAAAAACAGCTGTTGAGAGTTGAGTTTCAGAATTTGAAAGCAGCAAGGCAGAGGACAGAGCACCACACAGTCAGGAGTCGGTAGAACCATGCTGGCTGGGACCCTCAAGAAAAATTTATCACTAGGTCTTTGAAAAGCGTAAGATTTACAGCCCTCTCTCCTCTCAGAGACAGCCAAGCCCAAAATCCCTTCAGCAAAACTGCAGATTGATTCAACCATTTAAAATAAGGATGATACTGTGACAACGAGGTAATGGGCTTGGCTAATAGCTTGTTGGAACCCCCAGACAAAGGATGCTATACATAAATTAGGACCTAAATTAGTACACATACGGGTACCCCTTCCTGAAGTAAGAGCACACTTAAAATGTGTATGTTTTGCCCCACTGCCATTTTAGTCTTTGCTAGCAATAAGCTCAGCCTGAAACATTTCCTGGTGATTAATAGCTGGCAAGAGATAAGCAGGGAACTACATTTAGCTGCTCCTCAGCACCGATTCAGAAATAGACTATACCACATTTGGTCTTCTGTTTAGATCCTTTTCTGTCCTTTCAGTTAAGGTGGGAAGAAAAGTAAAACAGAATTCGTGGGAAAGATTCTTCAGACCAAAGAACATCTGAGGAATATGGGGGGAGACAGATTGGGGACAGGAGGAAAGAAACACCCAAAAAAACCAAACAGAGCAAAACAAGGAAGCGTTACCAAGTCTTGGCAAATCTGACCGTATCTGCATGTGACAAACGCTGCCTGGTCACTGCTTCCAGGCTCCACGGCAAACCCACAGGAACAGTTCCAGCTTTGAAAGCAGCTGGTACCATGATACACAGGACTAACCTCAAATAATTCTACATCTCCACTAGAATCAAATGAAAGGTGTGTATTAAAAATAGTACATTCTGAAGTAATTTTGCCCAGGCAGCTATTTTCATAATATGCCTAATAAAAATTGTTATAAAAGGGTTGACATTTCTTTGCATCAGTGGTCACCACAGCTGTTTTCAGTTAGGAGGCAAATGCCAGAGCTATATTAACAATACTAGTTATAGCATGTAGTCCAGCCAGAATACATTCCTTCAACAGCCACGTTGGCAATTACTTCAAACCACAGAAGGTTTCCCGCTACTACAAATGCTGTGGTGCACATCCTCAAAACCCTTGCAGTGTTTTTCCTTGCAGCTAGATAAAAACCAAAATAAGGGGCAACAATACTAAGTAAAAGAGAACAAACAGTGAGGCCAGGGCTGCATGAGCAACAAAAAAGCAGGGATTATGAAGCAAATGCAGAGAAACGAATAAGGCAGTTTCTGCAAATCAAGCAGCCAGGGGAACAAAGTCAGAATCTTAAATACAGACTGCCTAGTATCTAGTATCACTATTAACAGGTTATTGCATAAAGCTTTCTGAGTCTGGAATAAGAGAAAAATGGAATCAGCTCACTGCCTGAAGAATTCTGCAGGCCATTGGGTGGCCAGCTCATCCCTGGAAGAGAAACAGCCTGCATGCACAATTTAACTCTATGTACAACTGAAAATAAAACACCTTACCCTGACCTAGAGCCTCATTCATCTGATACAGATTTCATTTGACATAGCTAATTTTAATTTCAGATGAGTTAAAAAATATATTCTCAAACATTTGCTTTCTGTTACCAGCTAATAACATAAAGATCTTTTAGCAATACTGTAATCTGTTTGTCAAAGTGTTTTTAAATATTTCAAGATGACAAACTCATCAGATTTCTTTTCAAAAACCCTCCAGCAGTTGAAACACATCCATGCATCTTATGCTGGACCTGACCTG
Source organism: Arenaria interpres (assembly GCA_013399435.1). Taxonomy (NCBI): domain Eukaryota; kingdom Metazoa; phylum Chordata; class Aves; order Charadriiformes; family Scolopacidae; genus Arenaria; species Arenaria interpres. Next base: position 19,274 of record VXAK01017982.1, read on the forward strand.
AGCAGGCATCATGCTTCTGAAGTGGATGCTGAGCCTGCCTGAAAGATCTGAAAGTCTTAACGGTGAGTGGAAGATGATCGAGACAGGTTTCTCTGCGATTTACTTAAGTCTTTTCACAGTACCTCAGCCTTTGCAGATTATAATAGTAGCTCAATCTTTGACTTCAGAGGTTTTCTACCCTACCTAGTATCTTGCAGACAAATGGGGAAATAATTTTATCTAGACTTTCACGTTCTCCCTACTATGCTAGAGGCTAGGCCTTTGCATTGGTAACTTTTAAATGCAAGTCACATTTCAATACAGATTATTTGGTACTTGTGATCTCCTCCTCCTGCCAGTAAAAAATGTAATATAATTTGAGTGTTCCAATTTTAATATACTATTATGAAACAGCCTGAAGCTCTTGGTACTAGGCATGTGGTAAATTAAAGCTCTGTGAGATGACAGAGGTGCAGTATACAGCAGCGTTTAGAATTTCCTTAGATTATTTCTGAAGTGATCTTCAGCACCATCCTTTGGAAAATCGGGTGGGAAAGAGCTACTGATCAGAATATGGAGCTGCACTGCTCGACTCTTGTTTCCATTGAAAGAAGACAGTAATCACACCGTGAAGTAAACAGTACTCTCCAGTAAGCCCAAAGAGAAATTCTAAGTCATAAGAGAACAAGGTTGGTTAGAACCTGACCCAGAACGTAACAGTCACACATACCTGATGCCGTAAAGAATTTTGCTGCAGGTACAAGCCAAATTCAACTCGATAGAAGGAAAACTAAGTCTGACGTGAGGTGTATTTTGTTCAGCTGCCAAAATTTGATAAGCTGTGGCAGACCCTAAAGTTCTCAGTAAACTCTTTTCAAGGGGTGATTTTTGTAGGCAGTTACCCCCTGCTCTGGGCAAGGACCCCCCCGAGACAGGCAGCCGTCCCCGTCCCCAGCGCTCTGCTGCGCACGAGAGGGCAGTGAGGAGCTGGGGATGCCAAAAGCAGGAGTCTGCAACTGGTACAAGGAAATCAAATTGGGGGATCTCAAGCTCCCCCTGCACAGTTTCAATTAGTATCATATATATACACAAAACAGGCACCTCAGAGAATTTCATATTCACTGTTTTTTCTGCAGCCCTCGTAAGACTGAGTCACTGAAATCATTATTAAATTATAAAGGTCTCATGCAACTGAAAAACAAATTTCACCACCTATTTCAAGGGTATTTGATTAGATAAAAAAAACATCAGACATAACACAAATAACCCCGTTCTTTTTCCACTATTGCCAGAGCCTTCTGAAATAATAAATTACTCTCACATATCATCTCATGAGAGATAATAAAAGCATAAAGAATTCCATGAGCGGATTGAATTGAGGGTCACAAGGACACTTCCATACTCATTTGTCTTCAATTTGAAAGTTCAATTCAAAAATAAACAGGAAGCCACATTTTACTTTCAATAATCCATTTTCTTAATTTTTAGAGACATGAACAAGTATTCTCAACTCCTCACATCCCACTCCACCAGATTTAGCACGAAATATTACTTGAAACTGTATGCATTCAGTAAGGCTGCGAGTTTTATAGTATAGAGGTCCATTAATTTTTAACAACGCTAATCTGGAAGTTTTAAGGTAGTAATATATTACTAGAAATGGCACTATGCATAGTTATTTTTACAGGACACTTAACAGAACCCGGCAACCACCTATTTATATCAGTAATAGTAAGTTTACTCCCCTCTCAGCTGCCACTGTGAAGCAGTAACATGATACAGGTAACTAAAGAGGAGTTCACATGCAGATACAGCTCGCAGAGAGGGACAACAGGGCCTTGCTTCATTAACATTATCAGAAGGCTTCAGTCTGCTAACGAACAATACTACACACACAAAAAAAGGGGGTTGAGATGCCTTCTTGATAGCTCTGAGGACACAGTGGTCGCAGCTGTGTTTCTTCAGTGGAAATGCTGATGTGAAACCTTCAGATTGTAGATAGAGAACCACTACCTCGGTTTTAAGTTACCTTTGTAGCTGCTAATAATTCTTTTATTTGCTTTAAATTGCACACCCCTCCAATATGTTAGAAAATCCAGTGTCACTTCCCAAGGCATGAAATAAACAGAATCTCTCAAATTTTATCTCTAAAAACTGTAGTCTTAAAAAAATGGAATCACCCTGTATTAAACAGTTTGACACTTCTCTACCCAGCCCACTCCGCCTGCTGTGCAAGGTATCTCTGTTACTCAGAAGCACTTGGCCAATGATGAATATTAAAAAAAAAAAAAAACAACAGAAGCCAAGGAATTTAAGTGGGCATGCCTTGCTGCTGGAATAGGGCTTTTTAATCAATATTTTAGAAACTTAAACAAGACGATCTGGTAGATGTATCTGCCATAGCAAAAACAGAAAGAGATTCAAACATCCACACCTTTCCCCTCTCAATATACAGACTAGGCAGCTTCCGTATTTCAGTTGTTCAGCTGTAAATAATAGCAAAGAAACCAGAGTAGTTTTAACTTTTTTTTTCCTTTTCAAAATACCTAGGTTTTCTAAGCAGAGACGGCTTTTAGTTTCTGGAAGTAGCTAAATCAGGTGCACAGATGGCACAACAGAATACTTGGAGATTTACTTACAACAAGGTTAATTTTATTCAAAATGCTTGTCCTTTTAGGAGTGCATGCCAACAGAAAAGCACGCCAATTCTGCTTTCTATTTTGTTGGAACAGTTTCTCGAGTTTCCTGGAAGAGTATGTTCTTGGCAAATATAACTCAAAGGCCATTCTTGCATTGACAACAAAACTTAAGTTCCTGAAATCAAACGGGTGATCTTGCTAGGATGAGTAACACCGGTCTAGATAAAACAGTCCAGCTTTATTTGGGGGCACAAAAGAAAAGCAAAGCTATGTTGGAAGTAATGCTGATACTAACCATCCAAATTCAAGTTAGACTAACCATTAATTAAAAGTTCGTTCATATGTTCCATACACATGTTAGTGGGACAGTTATTTAGCGGGAGCACTCTCTTATTGCAGAACGATAGTGAACAACGATTCTTATTTTCTAGATAATATACATCATAAATCTACGTAAAAACTGAAACCAAATTATGACTAGTCTTTTATAACAAAAACATACTATTTCACCTCTTAGAGCTATGCAAGGTAAAGGAGGAACGCTCATACTCACTTTGAAAGAGAAACGCCCCCCGCTTTTCCAATCATTTCTTCATGGTGCAGCACCGCTTGGTTCCATGGGATGCGAAGAAATTTTAAGAGAGTTCTCATCCATCTTTCAGGATGCAATACGAGTTGTTCATAATGTACCAGCATACACCTTTCAAAACCCACCTCCATACACTGGTTATACATAGTTTCTATAGCACGATTCCACTTGGTCAAGCAGTCTCTGTAGCTGTTAAGGTCAAACCCAGCTATTGTGACTTTTCTAGATATCATGGAATGCACAGATGCACGACCGTCTCGTACCATTAGAAGGAATTTGGCATTGGGGAAAATTCTAGCAAGATAAGTTAAGGACTTTAAAGCAAAAGGATCTTTGTTACACAAATACGGAGCGGGCTCCCCGTGTTTCACAATGATTTCCAATAAAAACGCTTGCATGGCTGAGTCCAGAACCTCATCTGTGACTCCAGCTTCATCCAGTCGGATCTTCTCTTTGCTTGATCTAGCCCACATCTGCTTAACTGCCAGAATTCGCGGGATTACCCTGGTCTCTTCTCCGCATCGAATATCCGGATGGGCATCAAGCATGGCACGCATTAAGGTAGTGCCGCTTCGAGGTACTCCTCCAATAAATATTAAAGGCATGTCTTTGTTGTAAGTAAAGGTTTTGTTTGCATTTACATTGGGAGCAGTTCTTACTGTGCTTCTCACGCTTTCAATCCTCATGGGCTGGCTGCGTTCTTCTATCCGGTGGTGACACTCCATAGCGTGCTGGCCCAAATAAAACACCGTCACTGAACTGATCACCAGACACGCCAAGAGCAAGTTCTGTTTGAGTTTTCCAACCATTTTGATAAAGACTGTCACTTCAAAATAAAGAGACCTTCGATTTCAAATTATCTTCTAGTTCACATGTCACGGGAATCCTATTCCAAAATAAATTAAAGTCTGGCGAGGGGGAGAAAAAAAAAAATTTAGAACTTTAAGAACTACTATGATAAATCAACAACAGAAACACCTGACAGCATTCAATAAAACTATCATCTCCTGGTGTTGTGTTAAGACTAGTAAATGTGAAGTCTAAACACAGTTGTCCCATAACAAAAAGCCTTTTTGTTTACCCGTAGGAGCAACACAAAACATAACAAGATTCACAACTAAAATTACTATTTACATAGAAGCTCTCTGGTATGTTTTAACAACATATTTGAAAGAACTCTACCACTGGATAGCTACTGTTAAACTTTACTTTCAAGCAAAGACATCATTTATATGGGTCTCCACACATTAAAAGAGTAATTATTAAGAAACCCCTCTACTTTACTCAAGGTTTTACAGCAAAAAAAGACCTCTCTGAGCCAGAGTCACCTAGATAAAACAAATGAACAAGACACCCCACAGAAATCACATTAGACAATAAAAGAATTTAAGTATTAGGTAACTGATGATAGCAGTGTCCTGCTCATTGTCAGATTTTAACATAACTACTTTATCTCCTGTTTTGCTTGAAATGCTCTATTTCCCTCACAGGATACAAGATGATAGTAAAAGATATTTCACAGTTACCTATCAACACTGACAGTGGCCACTCTTGATCAATGCCTTTAAGCAATGAAGAAAAATAGTCTGCAGCAAGTAAGGGCAACTTCAATTTTTACTTCAAGGGAAACTGTGATTAAAGAAGCGTATAGTCATTAAAGACTACAAACATAATCCAGGATTAAAGCTGACTAAAATCAAGACTAAGATCAGTCTTAATTGAAATAAGAACAACCACCACCACCCATACTGACTTAAAAGTTTTCATCCATCCCGGTATTCAGATAATACAAAGCAGGATATACAAAAGAAAACTAATGATTTCATTCTAACTTCCTCCTTTATTGTTTTCTTTACCTAAGATTTGGCTCTTAGAGATATTCCTCTCGAAAAAAACCTACCCAAGCTCAATATAACCATAATCAATCATTATTCCATTGATTAAAAAACAAACAAAAAGCCCACCGGCCTTCCCTCCACATCTTATGTTTTGAGCTCCAGAGAAATGTTAGCTGAAATACTAAAAAATTGAATAAATTAGGAAGAAAGAAAAATAGATCCTGTTCTCAATCAGCACCCTGGGGGGTTAAAAAAAAAAAAAGAGCTAAAGCCTTGCATAATTTTAAGTCATGTAATGAAGCACTGCCAGAATAAAGCATATACTGCATTCTACCTTCAAACAAGGAGGTTTGGATTCCTTTTAAGCAGCGCTGGTAGGCTTGCTTTTTTTTAGTCTTTTCATCTAGGTAACTCCCTATTTTTGCTGGTATGACAGCAAGAGTCTTCCCCCTCCAAGATAAAACATAACACTTCGGGGTCAAGACACTGTATACGTGGTTACTACACAGAGAGGTTTATGGAAAGAACTCACGTAGCAAATCAAAAGCCAACTGACAGTAACACGATGCTGTATAAAGCATCATGGCAGCCCACGCTAATGAAGTTTGCAGTTACAGTCATTTCATATTTATAGCATGGAATAGAGAAATATACTGTAGAAAAATTTAACTTATGTGATAGTACAATCTTCCTTCTGGTTCTACAATATCATATTTGAATTAATCAGTGCATTTTAAATCCTTACAACTATTGCAAAAAGAAGGAAAAGAGGCAAATCAAGGACAACCACTCATCAACTTTATGAGGTATCAATACATGGCTTTCAATCTGTTTCCTAGCCTACAGTTTAAGCAGCGATGATTATTCTGTGACAGAACAATTTTTCAATACAAGTATTATTTGAATAAAGTGAATTTTACCACACCAAAGGCCACCACTTTTCTCCTGTAAGTTTTTTTTCCAAATAGGTATGGTGCTATTTCCTACAATGATAATTTAACTCAGTATTTGAAAACACACGAGACATGTATTAGAATTAAGGGTTTGTACAGCTAACACATCCATTACTAAATATTTCTTCTATCCCCTTTTTAATTCTAAAAGTGCTTTCTTCAAGCTCCATTTCCTCAAAAGAGAAAAGCAAAAACAAACCCTCCACAAAAATCTTCCTCTTCCAAACGAAGAGCTATTTGAAGACATAGCGTTCCCCAAGTGCAAGAGTCAGCCAGCTGATCACTAGAGAAAAACATGTCAAGACCAAGTGCATCAACTGTTTTACCCTTATCATTTCTACTAGAATATCACTTCAAAACCAACCCAAACCATCACCAGCTTTCAGAACCAAGCTGCAAATAAACCCCGCCTTCTCCCTCATCTAGTTCAAGCCATTAATGTTCTGCTGTTAACAGTAACTAAATTGACAGCATCAATACAAATCACAACAAGGCAATCCCTTGTCAGCATTTAAGTAGAGCTTTGAAAAATTGTGGTATTTTTACCCACTGTGACCTGAGAGGAACAAAGCGCCACTCCACTAAAAGCACAGACAACTCTTAATAGAGCTACCCTAATACAAAACAAGTAACAAAAGTCTAAAAAATAAAAAAAACCTGAGCCTAAGCAAACACAAGCCCCTCTCACACACCCCCCAGTCGTAAGCTGAAGAAGTTGAAGATGCCTACAACGTAGAGAAGGCCTTTAGCAGCAATCGTTTCAAACGACAGACTAAAATGAATTTCTAGAAAAATTAACTCAAAAAAGGGCAGTTCGGATCTACAAGTTTCAGTAGAAGGAAGTACAGCTAAGCAGAAGTGTATGTAACTGAATTTTACTCCCAGGAAAGTCAGGCCTATGAGTCAGCCACAAGATGATGTTAGCAAAGCAAAAATGACTGCTTTGTTTCCTTCTTCTGCACACGCTAATTCTCTCTCCCTCCTTCCCTCCTCCTACATGCACGAAGTCAAGACCTTTTTCCTCAAGTTCATCCAAGAAATGTTGAAGATTTTCAGCTTAGTCAAGAGGCAAGTCATTCATTTGCATTTTGTTAGAACAGTTTGGGTTTTGTTGCTGTTTAAAGCATTCCCTGCCAGGGAAAAAAAAAAAAGATCCATTACCATCAAGTAATAAGCAACCCTCATGAGGTCTAGGGCTTTTTCCAAGCCTAAACTAACAGGACAGCTACACCAGCATTACCCATCTCAAAAAAACAAAACCAAATAAATAAATAAATAAATATGAAACATTTTTCAGTGATGAGCTTGTCCTCTGCTTCCATCTCTTGAACTGCTGGCTCAGAATCTGATAGCCAGACCTCCTTGTAGGAAGGACAAGCAAAGAAGTGCTGCTTAGATTTGTTCCTGCATCTCCCCAAGTGTCCATCACAGTGTTTGACCGGAGAACTTTGCCGGGAGGAAAGATCACAACCAGCTTTTTGCCAACAGGCCACCAGGCTTCCAAGTCATCCAAGTCCAGGTGCCCTCTCACCTCTGCTGGAAAGCAGGAGCAAGACAGAGATAAGTAGAAGAATGGTGGAGTTGATACTATAGGAAAGTTGTCTTTCCCCTCACACTCTTTTTATAGTTTACCTTCACATCCTCCTGCCATGCTCCTATGATTTTCTTTTCCTGCTTAGGAGGTCTGCTCGATCCCTTAGTCTCTGGGGCTGTTATACCCCCATAAGGCTTTATGCAGTAGACTCCAAAGCACAGACCCCAGAAATAGAAAACTCTCACAGTTCAGAGATGCTGCCTTTCAGATGCACAACCGCTGTCTGACCGCTACACCCGAAGCTTGCAGTATAAATCTGTAGAGGAAATTCATTTTACACTGGCAAGGTAGCAAAGTTGAGTGGGAAAAAATCCTAAGCTGTTGTTATCCTTTATCACTCTCTGCTCTTGACTGTAGAAGGAGAAATGAAAATGCTGCTAGCACTTAAAGAAGCAAGTGTCAACCATGTCAGTATCTTCCTTGCCTCTTCTTGCCCCTTCACTTTTCCTCTGTAGAAATAAATACTGGAAAGGCAGCAGGTACTGAGAATTCTCAAGAATCGTATTAAAAACAAAATATGCTTAGAAAGCCGGAGACTGTATTTCTTAGAGGAATTCCTATATTAAGCTCATCAAACAGTCCAAGTAAGAAGCCCTTTCATAGAGCGTTAGTCTTTCAGCATTCCTAAATGAAAGTTAAAGAAAAGAATTCCATAAAACCTTTCCTTCAATAAACTGGTTTGTTTCTGGTAGTTTGTGTTTGTTCACCGCAAAGAAGATTGCATAGGGGAGCCGACAGTTACACGATAATGGTATAGCACAACACCAAGGAACACGACTGAAATATTCACAGTACACCACTTCAAGAAGCTATCCAAACCATCGTAGAAGATTGTTCCAAAAATCATTTAAGTATTCAGGAAGCACTTTTACGCCTTCAAAGCAGTGTTTGCACAATCACCTTAATGATTTCCCCAAAGACCAGGTATCAGGTATTACTACCAGCCACGTAACAGAATCAGAGAGGAATGCCAATGTACAGGACGAGCAAGCAAACCCCAAGCAAAATACTCCGCAAAGCTAGAAATCAAAATCAAGAAGCCTCGAGTATCAAGTCCATCTTCAGCTTTAAGTCATTGTGGCTCTCAAGCCCTGCAGCTGTCTTCTCTAGATTTCTCCCCCCCCCC
>VXAK01017982.1:29679-77847 GCA_013399435.1 Arenaria interpres
GGCCGATAAAACTTCCTAAGACTCAATTTAAATTCAGTTTTAGAAAGCAGCCATTCCTTATTGCGGCGCCGGGTGCACGGGGGATCGCTCCTCCTGTTCTGCACCCCAAATGCTGTTGTCAAATTAAATTTATACTCAACAGAGATACACAGTCAATGTAGTTCCAATAAAACGTTAGCATATTCATTACATTTCTGAGAATTCATTTACATATTATAATAAGCTTTTAGGCATGTGTAGTTGTGCCTTCTGGTGGTCCTCATGTTGAGTGAGGGTGGTTTCTTCCTCAATCTTCATCTTCTTCACCTGTCCTTTGGCTCACTTTTCATGTTGGCACAACATTCTAGCTGCTTAATTGCTCATTAAAACGAATGATCTCCCTGCTACCACCTGTTTGTCAGCCAATGTCCATATTTATTGCATCCCTGTCTTGGGTCACCATGTTCTCAGGGCCACAGACATCCTTTCTTATCTTGAAACCATTTGGGATAGCTGCTAAAATAGCTACATTTCTTCTCTAAAAGAAGATTCTCTACAGTCTAACCATTTATAAACTACTTAAAATCTGCCTTAGGTATCAGTGCCCTTGTCCTGGGCAGAGGGGGTTTAAGCGCAGCGCTGCAACTCTCTGATAAATTGAGAAAAGCTATGGTTAAACATTTTAACAGACACACAGACGGCAGGGAGCACCGCCGGGCTCACCGCTCAGGTGTCCCCCGGCCTCACACGCCTGTTGTGCAGCACTGGGGAAAGCACCAGCCATGTGGCCACCACCTGTGCAGCTGTGGAAACATCTGGAATAGCGTCAGGCTGGAGCGCTAGCCGGAGCCTGAGCTGGCTGCCGGCACATCGCACCGCTCCTCTGACCCACAGCTGGGTGAAGCAGCCGGACGAGGACCCAGAGGGACTTTTGCACCAGCGCTTTGCCCTTGGAGGTCCAGCTACAGCAAGCTCTGTCCGGGAGGAGACAAAATATATAGGTTAAATCACCTCTAATAAATACTGGCCTTGGGTTCCCTTCTCAGTGCTCTACGGAGAAAGACAGCTTTTATCCCTGAAGAGCGGGAAAATAGGTTGAATGTGAGCTGTTAACATTAACATGGTTATATGTAAAGTCTTAATCAAGCTGAAAAACTATTTCTTTTTCACACCCAGGAGGTCTGGCCCCGCTGCCATCAGCGTGTGCAGACAAACACCCCGCGGAAAAGTCAGCGCTGCCACAGGGTCATATCAAAGGGAGCGATCCGTGTTCCCCAAATTCATGTTGTTTGCCAAACGGGGGTAGGGGGAAAAAACAGCGGTGCCAGCCCGAAATTCAGTCTGAGAAAAACCACCCCTGCACTGAGCAGTGATGATCAGCACCACCACCCATTCGGTGCCACAGGACTCGGTAAGGGCTTGGCTGGCCAGGGACACCGGGGCTGGGAGACAGCACCAGCAGCGAGATCTTGGTATGAGAATGACGGGGACCACCGCGTGAGAAAACATCCCCTTTTCACCCCAAAAGCCCTGCAGTCAGGTCTGACTCGCTGTCCTGTCTCCCAGAGAGACGGTACAAATCCCACGTGGCTGGGGAGATAACCGGCCGGGCTTTGCCGTCATCCCGGCCTCATGAGATGCCGAGCGACGGTGCTGGAGCTGACAGCGATACCGACAGGATGCAAGAATTAATCACAGCCCATTACCTCGTTTCTCATAGCCCTTGAAAAGCACCCATCATAAAACTTTTACAACCAGGACGTGGTTTCCACCGGTACGGTGAGCCAACGCTCGCTGCCCGGAGAGCCGATACGACGAGCATTTGTTCCACTTCCCCCTTCTCCGAGGTGATGCAGAAGCATCACTATTGAGCGGGGTGGATGTGGTGTGGCTCATGCCTGTTTTATTTGCTAAGAAAATTAAGCGAAGGCAGCCACGTGAGCAGGTACCTACATGCAGGACAAGTATTTTCACGTCGCCAAATGCTCTGCCCTGTGAGGACTGAGTTTTGAGAGTCCGTAAGGCTTTCAGACGTGCCCAGGGAGAAACCAGTAACCCCTTTCAGGTGGTAAAATTCCTTTCAAATTTCTTTTCTCTGACAGCTATTGACGGGGAATAAATGTCATTCGCTCCCGAATGCAGCTGGATTTGAACTAACGATTTAAAGATGAAACAGTCTGCATCCTGTTTCCAGTAAGTTTGCCTCAATCCATTAAACAGCACTTTTCAGATCGCTTTATTGGTTTTTCTTTTATGGCTTTAACTGTGACTCACACAGAGCATCTCTTTTAAAGGCTTCCAATCTGTGGCAATCAAACAGTGCCTCCAGGGGGGAAAAAATGCCGTTCTCCAAGGGAGAAAAGGGGAAAAGCACGAGGAGCTACTGTACACAGCGGGCGCCCCACGCTGGGCCCGTCTTTAATCAGCACTTTTCTGAGAGCTGTGGATCAAATAACCCACCAAATATTGCATCACACGAAGCCTTGGTACAGACAGAGTTTAACTCTCAGCCCTGAAGTTGCTGTTGCCGGTGGATAAACATTACGAGAAGGGATGGCACTTAATTGCTCATCATTTGACAGTCGTATTGGCTTCTCCTTGTGGGCCTGTTCCCGTTTTGTTCCCTGAAGCTGGGAAATGATTCCTCCTCGCCAGGAGCTCAGCCACACGCACGGGGTGAAGGACGAGCCCAGGACCGAAGCTGCAGTCCAGGGTTTGCGGGGCTCCAAGAGAAACAGAAGCAGGTCTGTGTGCCTGCTTTGTGCCTGGTTTTTGCTTGGCATGGGCACGGCTTAGGGTTGTTCCCAGTTCTACCAGTGCCGTACGGAGTGCCTGGGACCGCTGGCGGGAGGAGGAGGGAAGAGCAGCCCTGAGTCCTGAAAGCTGGTGCTATTTAGGAGCCTCCATTAAACTTTTTTTTTCTATGTTATTTCCAAATGTGAGCCACAACATAAATCAAACTTTTTCTCCAAATCACTGCTATGGCAGAGACCGAGCTGGACATCATTGCCTGGAGGGACCAACCTGGTGGCTGCATCCGTGCTCCCTCCTCGCGTTGGGTCCAGGGCACAGGAGGAGCCAGGAGCCATCCTGCACAGCCTCTGGACACGCAGACTGTCACAGATCCGGCAGCAGTGACAGATTTTGCTGCCTTACACTCGTACCAAGGCCTGCCTGGTGAGTAGCAGCTTTTCTACCACATGATAGAAGTCACTGGGCCAGCACATGAGCGAGCAAAGTGTCCAGCGATGCTGCCCTGACCTCTGCCAGCTGGAGGTCTGGCACATTCAGAGGCAAAAATGGGTCGTCTTTTTTTTTTTCCCCCCTCCCTGGACTTCCAATACAATCCTTTTCCTGACACCAACTCCATTCCAAAAGTATTCCTGAATTCAGTTCCAGCGTGATGTTTAGAAGCAAGAGAAGGCTTGCTAGATGAGATATCCTGGCCCTCATCCAGGAGTATTTTACCTTAATTCCATCTTCCCACTCCTAAGAATGCAAAGAATTTCCCTCTGGCTCTGCCCAGCTCATTCCCAGCCTGGAGCAGGGAGAGCTGAGCTTGCTGGCTTAGGCATGTTCTTGCCAGAACTGTTAAATATTATTCTTTTTCCTCGAATGCCTCAGCAGCGATTGCACAACCCGGCTTTTCGCTGGCTGTCTCGCATGGGGAGGATCTCTCCGTCGCCGTGAGGCAGATGGAGAAGGGTTGGAGCTTGTGCCTTTCATCCCCATGCTCACTAAAGGCGGTTTTGAAAACCAGGGGGTGAGAGGCTCAGCTGTCCCTTCTGCCTTGAAAAAAATCTCCCTGTTACCTCCGCTCTAGAAGGATATGTACGGATAGATCCATTATGGAAGGAACCGAGGGAACAGAGGGATTTGGAGGAGAACACCGATATGATCAAGCACAAAGCAACTAGGTTGGATTTCAGCTTGTCCTGTGCGTCTGGGAAATTCATTTGGCCTTTAGGTAGGATTAATTCCAAAATCCCAAGCCCCACATGCTCCGGTGCTGTCTGGCAGCCCAGAGCACGGCTGGGCATCCTTCCTCCCCCAAGCAACCCCGCTTAAGTGCTCTGTTGGCTCTGTGTCAAAGACGTGCTTAAGTCAATCCTGTTATCTCTGCCTTTATGAATACGAACAAACTGCCCTCTGACTGGGGGAAAAGGATGGACTTAACACCTTACAGACAAAGTAAACTGCCAGCACTTAAACCAGCACAGACCTCAAGCCCTGGGCAGGTGCCTTGGCCAGGGGAGGACCAGGGGGCAGCATCCCTCTGCACAGCCCGGCCTCCGAGGTGCCCTAAATTTATCTTGGGCTGAGAGTTATTTCAGATCCCAGGAGCAGGGGACGGGAATACCCAGCTCCTGGCTGCACATCACGGCAGGATGGGGAGCAACGGGGGCAGCTGGCACCCAGCACCACAGATGGATCCCAGCGGTGTCTCTAAGTGCAGACTGCTCCAAAAAAACCCCAAATTGGACGTTCAGGGAAGACTTACGATCCCCAGTGGAGAAGAACATCCAAGGGCTGTGTTCACAGGCCTCTGAGTTTAGGGAAAACAGGCCCCACAAGACATTAAGCTGATGACATTCCTTTGCATCCCCTCACAGCAGGAGAATAAGATGTTTCTGCTGAATAGATGTTTCTGCCCTCAGAATCACGCCTTGTGCTGAGCGCAGTCTGTCTTACGAGCAGAGCAAACCTGTCAGCTGCGAACCCAGCGAGGACGCTGTTTAACTTGGAAGGATGCTCGTGTCTCTCTCTGCATTTCCCAAAGGCACGCTCGGTTTTATTGCTTTTCTCTGCTACCGATATTATTTTTCTGGCCCGGCTGCCTCGTGTATCGATCATCTGAGCCGTGCAAAGGTTGCCCCAGGGGATGCTGGAACGGACGCGGTGCGTGCACTGATGGGCTGGGGCACTGATGGGCAATTTCAATAGCCACACAGTTTGTATTTCACAGCCAAAGTTAGAAAAAACAAGCCCTGAGAATCACTGTGGGACCAGAAGGGTGCCGTTCTAGGTGTTTGCCTGCAAAAAGCCTCATCTGCCAGCACCGGGATCCACCTAACCTGCACGCACAGCACCATCCTTGTGCATAACCTGAAAGCATCACTCCCCTACCCCCGGCTTGGCCCTATCTAGGTGCACAGCAGTGATTCCAGAGGTCTTGCAGGGCATGGGCTCATCCTGCTCTTCCAACCTGCTCTCACCCATCCCTGGTCGCAGCTGCAGCTACCTGCTGGGAGAGATATTGGCCCGAAAAGAGAAAACCTCAGCTCGCATCCCATGGGAGGGCAAAGCGTGACACGTCGGACCCGGTTACGCTTCAAACACTGATGGGGGTCCAGGCTGGGGGTCTGGGCACAACTACGGAGCCAGGGGCTCATATCACCCAGGTGCTGTAGCCCCAAGAAACCCACCTCCCCGCCAGCCCCAGCTTTGATCCCTTATTCCCCCAGTCCCAGCAGGGCCACACTCCGTCACCAAGCAGGGCTGGCTTTTCTGCTGCAAGCGCCATTTCAGGAGGATTTAAACCAAAATTATCAAGGGCAGGAGAACATGGACTTTTCTTTAGGTAGCTGCAACCCAACCTTAACCCAGTTGCGGCTCAGAGGGGAAAGAGGTGGTTTCTGCTCTGACCCCTAAAACAGCTCTTTGTGATAAATAGCTCCATATTCCCCCATCTCTGTCTGGTTTCATGTCTGCTGCTTTAGAAAGCTGAGAACAGATCTTTCCACGTGCCTGGAGAAATAATTACTGGGCTAGGAGTATCTCCGTGCAGTCCTTGTCCCTGTTCCTCACAGACGAGGGGTTTTAGGCATCAGATGTATTTATTTCACAGGGAGATTTTTTCCCCAGCTGTAGGAGCCTCTGGAGGTGGAGAGTCCTCGGGTTTTTCCAGCTGGTAGGCAGTCCTAGCCATCCAATAAATACAGAAGTAGCTGTTTTTCCAGTCACAGCGCAGGAGTGAATACTCTCCTCTTCTACATTTATAGGCATCTTCCCGTGTTCTTGGCTTGCAGACAGCTGCCTATGTGGCACGATGGACGTGCGCAGGCTGAGAACTTGTCTCCGGCACGGGAACATCTGAGAACAAGCCATTGCCTAATTCCTTCCCCCTCCTTTAGGCTTCTCTTAAAAAAAAAAAAAAAAATTAAAAAAACATCCAATATGACAGAGACTGGCTAAGCTGGAGCTCTTGTAGAGTCTCATATGCCCAGTACGATGCTGCTGATGGCATTTGCTTCGAGTGATGTGCGATGCTCCCGGCTGCTCTAACGGCCTCAAGTTGCACCAAGGGAGGTTCAGGGTGGATATTAGGAAAAATTTTTACACTGAAAGGGATATCAAGCCTTGGAATGAGCTGCCCAGGGAAGTGGTTGAGGCACCATCCCTGGAGGTGTTCAAAAGACGGGTTGACATGGTGCTGGGGGACATGGTTTAGTGATGGGTTTTTTTGTCAGAGTTAGGTTGATGGTTGGACTAGATGATCTTGAAGGTCCCTTCCATCCTAGATGATTCTATGCTTTTGCCGAGCTGCCCTCATGGCTGGTCATGGAGGCAGGAGCGAAGGGCTGGGTTTTCATCCACCAGCGAGGAGCGATGCTCCTCAGAGCCCTGTTGCACCCACACGGCCCATCCTCAGCACATTCGTTCATCAGATCTGTGGGCGTCTGCCTGGGAAAGCACCGCCGGCAGCAGCACGGCAACCCTCAACAGAAGAGGGATAAGGTAGTTCTTGTGGGACTTGTCCCATGAAGTTTAAATGGCTGAAAATACCCAGCAATTTGCAGGATTAAGTCCTGAGTTCGTAAAGAGGTAGCATGCGTGGTGGCCACTTAATGAGCTAAATAACCATTAGCTTACTTATAACGTCAGCAATACAAGAAATTATCTCATCTGTGTCTGGAAAACAGCACAAGGAGGTGAAAGAGCAGCTCAAAAACTCCAGCATCCAAGAAAATAAACCCCAAACCCCCACTGCCAAAGACAGAGCTCTGTTTGCATCAGATCAAAGGCTTTCAGACCCTCTGATTGTGGTGGTGGCAGCGAGACACCAGTGAAATCACCTCGGCCACACACACCGTGCCCGGGCAGTTGGCTCTGGTTTGTACGCCGAGTTTCTCAGGAGCAGGAGGACTCGCTGGCACTTGGGCTCTTGCAACCCCAGCAGTTCTGAGAATGAAAAATATCCCGCTGTCTAAACATGGTGGCAACTCCATCAGCCGTAGGGCGCGGGGGTTTTGAAAGCAATGACTGTACAACGAGTGCCCAGCGGGTCCGTCACTTGTCCCTTCATTAGCTGGCCAGCTTGCAAGGAGCTACAGAAGTGTAAACAGTTTTAAAATGACATAAAGCTCCGAAGGAACAAAATTAACACTGCTAATGAGATGATACATGGTGCAGCCCTTTTCTTTGAGTTTCTTACAAGTGGTGTTAAAGTTCACACTATTAAAGATCAGACAAGGCAGAATTTTAATCCCATCCCCACCATGGTTTCTTGTTCCAGGCTTGCAGTATTTCCATCCTGCCCTGCCTCCTTTATGGCTGAGCTTGATTTGTCAGCTAAAAGAAACTGAATTAAAGCCTAAATTCCCCCTCCACGGGGGATGCCGTGCAGCCCCGCTGCTCCCAGGCTCATCACCAGCAAGTGTCGGTTCAGCAACTGGATTCCTGGGGGAGATGAGGAGGGTAATGTGATGCCCTTAAAAAAAATAAAATTAAATAAAATCCTATTGTTCCGGGGGACAGGCTCACTTGCTAGATCCAGCACCCTACCCTGGCTGTGGTTTACCCCATTTGCAGTAGCTGAACAGCTCAGCCCGGGGGTGTCGCTTGAAAAACCTTGGTTTAGACCCATTTTTTATTCCCAAGGCTGTAACTTCAGGTCTTGAGCGAGGCACGTTGTGAAACGGATGAAGCCTGAGCCCCAGGCCAAGCTCTGGGGGAAGTGTAAATAGGGGAGGGAGGAGCGGTACCTTCTGCAGAGCTCCCCCTTCTTGTTTGGTTTCCATCAATCATTTATTTTTACGGTGGCCTTTTGAAATGGGAACGCGGCATTTAATGCTCTCTCTGAGCTCCCTGAGATGCTGCTGGGTGTGCGACAGGGAGGGAAATAGTCCTAATTGAAAACAGATGAGGGACCTTCGTTAGAGAGGTGACGGGAGCGGTGAGACCCAGCTGAGAACCTGAGGGTGTGAAGACATCTGAAATTTGCACCCACCAAAAAATGGTCCATATCAAACTGTAACTTCATCGTAGACAAGCTACAAAATCCAGACCTCCTCTCTCCCCATCCCCAGCTCTAACCACCGGATAATATCCCCCCCTCAACTATAAAACAGATGTTAAATGAAAAAAGCAGTACAGAGAAGAATAAAATGCACCGAAGAAATCATCTAGTGAAGCTTTGCCCCTTCATGTGAAAAACCTGGGGCACAAAAAGAAACTATTTCCTTTTTTTTTTTTCCCCTTAAGAAAACCAGAATTGCAGCAGCAGAGGCAAATAATGAGCCCATCTTCCTGCAATAGTACTTTTAGATCAATATAAGAGGGCAGCCATCAGTACACCAATTTTGCAGACTGCGATGGAGAGAAAGGGAGCAGAAATGGCAAAATCAGGACTGACTCAGCCCATCCCGCTTCCGACACCCCCCACACAGCTCCTCCGTTATTTCCAAGTGCAAGCACATAAATAGACAACTTACAGTGAACGGTAAATGCCATTTGACCTATTGCCATAGGAACCAGCTGAATTCTGTAGGTGTCTGCCCTAGTAGTAACAACTTCATGTTCTCTTGCATTCGGTCCTAGAGGAATACTCTATTTCTTGCTTTCCTAAGGAAAAAAAAGAGACTTTCTCTGCCAGAGATGGAGCAGAAAGGGCAGAACTCCCCAGCCAACGTGCTGCTGACGCTTGTAAAACGAAATAAGAAACTTTCTTCACTCGTGTGGCCGGCGAGAAGCTTTTGCCCTTAGATCAGGGCTTTCGATTCCAAATTCTTTGGGTTCCTTTGGGCAGAAATCCCTGCCTTGCTCCGCAGACAGCCTCTGACTAACCCCGGGCGGATGGAAAGCAGTTGTTTTGGGGTTTTTTTTTGCGCAGACACCTCCACAGCTCATTGCACAGACTTGCTGAGAGCCAGCAAGGACGAGGGCAGCAAACCATCCGCGACCCAGATCTGCAATGTGGTGCCTCGAATCAACAGTGAGTGGATGAATGCACTCCCCACGCAGGCTTGGAGATAAACGTATATACATATGTAATGCACATACATGTATAGATATATATATATACTGGAACAGGCTCCCCAGGGAAGTGGTTATGGCACCAACCCTGTCAGAGTTCAAGGAGCATCTGGACGATGCTTTTAGTCATATGGTTTAGTTTTAAGTAGTCCTGCGA
The DNA here is from genome assembly GCA_013399435.1 of Arenaria interpres. Lineage (NCBI taxonomy): Eukaryota > Metazoa > Chordata > Aves > Charadriiformes > Scolopacidae > Arenaria > Arenaria interpres. The sequence continues at coordinate 39,071 of VXAK01017982.1, forward strand.
GGAGCAGGGAGTTGGACCGGATGATCCTTATGGGTCCCTTCCAACTTGAGATAATCTATGATTCTATACACACACACACATATATATATATCTATATGAATTCCTGCCACAGTCTGTGTTTGTGGTGGGGTGGCCTCGGCTGGCTGCCGGGCACTCACCCAGCTCCTCTCTCATTCCCCTCCTCAACAGAACAGAAGAGAACACAGGATGAAAAAGCAAAGCTTGTAGGTCAAGATAGAGAAGGGAGATGGCCCGCGGCCACCAAACCGCCGCTCTGGTGGCCACCAGAGTGCCCAGCCCTGGCACAGGGGGACGCAGCCCCTCCGCCACCTGCATTGCCCCCCCAGTTTGAATTTCCCAAATTGTCCGACAAGTGCATTTCCCCAGCGCAGCCCCGACGCAAACCCGCCGGGACGCAGGCGAGGCAGCGCCGCCGTTACTCCCCCAGTGACTAAGAAAATGTGACTATGCGATCAACCCTCATGAATGCACCGGGGGAAGCCTGCCAGTGCCTGCATTTGATTTCTTGCCTAAACTCCAGCCAGCTTAACGCAACATCAGCTTGGAAGCCATAAAACAGGAGACAAACAATGTAAATCAATGCGACCAGCAAAATTTAACAGGAAACAGGCTGTGCTCTTTATTTTCTGGATGGGAGAGCAGCTGGCCGGCACAGCCACGATTACCTCTGCGAGCCCTTGCACCCATTTGCAAGCAGGGAAAAGGGAGCTGAAAGCTAATTTCATGTAACATGGGATTTGGTATAAATCAACTGTATGTGACTTAAAATTGGACAAAAGACAGAAAAGTCACAAGAAGAGACAGATGAAATACTATTAAACTAAAAGACTGGAGTAAAAAGCAAGCAGGGGGATGAAACTGGTGTCTGGAGATGCTGGGATTTACTGCTTATCTAAGGACTGGCAGCAAGGGCAGCAGCGCACATCGTTCATCGCTGCAGGAGTGAATGTCTGTACCGTGGAGCTACAAATAACGGCACTTAACACCTCTTCGGGGTATTTTAAGGCTGGCAACAAGGCTGGCAGAAAGCTCAGTGTTGCTTCTCTCTCCAGCGGATATATTCTGCCCCCAGTCACGGTCGCTGCTCTGCTGGAGGGTCTCAGCCACGCTCAGCGACGGCACCCGGTGCATCGGCCCCGCGGGGCCATAAATGATAACAGGGATAAAGCCAAAACACACCGGTGGGGAGGCTGGGAGCCAAGCGCCGAGCTCGCAGGAAGACAAGACTTGAGACAGCCCTGGGAGTCAGCTCACGAAGTGCCCAGCTGATATAACCTCTCTCACAGCCTGATCAAAGCCCACTAAAATCCATTTCCATTCATTTCCCCCCAACCCCGTCTATTCCCCTGCAAAACCCCGGCAGCCGCACTCGCTCGGTGCTGTGTGTCCCCGCAGGATAACGCTGCGATAACGCCGCTAGCACCATCACGTCTCCCAGACTGCAAACACGAATGGGGTTTCCACCAAAACCAGCCACTGACCCAAGTCCAACCCACCTCGTGAAGAGCATCCCGCTCACCCCCGACCCGAGCGACGCAACCCCCCAACTCACGGCACTGCTGAATTGCACCTTTTTAGACTTAAATAGGCGATTCTGGTCCCCATGGGCAGTGAGTTCTGGCTCTGGGCAGACCCCGTCCTTCCCACCGCAGCCACTGAGCGCCGAAGGGATCACAAATATTTGAAGAAGGGCTCAGCCCGGAGCTGGAGCCCGATTTCAGGCAGATCGGGAGGATCTCCCCGTGTCGAGAGGCAGCTCAGGACACGCACCGGGTCTTTGGTGATCTCTTCCCACCAGCTGCTATTTCTTCCCCACCCGCTTTTATAGGAGCCTGATAGCTCCCATTGGCTCGAGGCACACTTATTATAGTGACTACTATGACCCATTTAAATTGCGTTAAATAATTTCTCAGTTCATTGTCCTGCAGAGATTAGTTACATATAAGCATATTTTAATGATTAACTATTGGGCTCTGCTGAGGCCCCAGCAAAAAATGCAGAATCCACAGCCTCCCTCTGTCCCTCCCTCCCCTCCTGCCAGCTCCCCATCACTATCCCCATCATGCTCCTTCATCACCCGTCTCGCAATATTTATGGTTTTCCTCGGAGCCTCCGCTCCTGGCCTGATACAACCAGCTCAGCTGGCACTGGAGGGAAGGCTCCAGCTCCCAGAGCTGGGAAAAGCTCAAACCCTAGTGTTCCAAAGAGGAATAAGCAACATTTGGAGGTTAAATCACAAAAAAAGCAGCATTCGTAGAGACAATCATAGGTTTTGGAGTGAATCGCAGGCTTTCTCGGTGGGTTGGGCATGAGAGGTGAGCCCATGGTTGGACCTCACTCTCGATTGCCCTGGTGAAAGCCAGCGAGATGCTGCGGGTGGTGGTGAAGTTACCTGGGTCCCTGCAGAACCTGCCCCGCACGTGGCTGATGCCCGCTGTGGTCCTTGCTCCCAGCATTTCTTCCCACACTCGGCTGCGAGGACTGGGGCTCCAGTACCAGGGCAATTTGGGGCTGGATTCACCTTTTGAGCCACTCTGTGCACAAGGAAGATAGGTAAGAAGCAGCAATTCCTCACCCTTATGTGCACTGACCCCAGTTCAAGCGACCCCTGCTTCTGCACCCACGTCTGCAGAGCAAAGCACATCAACCTGCCCAACAAGCCCGAGCAGGATAAATCGCCTTTCACCAGAACAACGTTGGATGCTCATACACGGCTCATCTCACCTCATCCCACCAAACCTGGTGGATTCCAAGATATTGCAGCAATGATCCTGCTGTGGGTACCCAGCATGGATGGGACAACCCCAGCACTGAGTGGGGATGAGTTACGCGTGGACACCCTCCACCAGTTTTTTAGACCATGAGGAGCATTTTAGGGTGGTTTCTGGTGTAACACCCACAGCATTTGAGCCACCTTATCCAGATTCTTGAACCTCCAGAGTGTCACCCACGTCAGTGACACACAGGCAGGGGGTCCTGTCCCACTCGGAGCAGGCTCACAGGGCTGGGAAAGAGAAAACTTTCTGCTGAGCCCACGCCTGGGGGCAGGATACTGCACAGGAAAAGGGAAAATGTTTAAATTGGCGTGCAGTGGCCCGTTTCCACCCCCGTCCCATTCACGGACGCTGTGGTGTGGGCAGCTGGGAGCAGCAGCGTTTGGGGGGGTTTTATGGGCTTTGCTGGGCAATGGAGAAGGAACCTGCTGGAAGGAGGTGGCTGGATCCCGACAAGTTGAGTGGGTGTTTTCGGTGCTTCCTTTTCCCTCCCTCCCGGCTGCTGCCCCCTGAGGAAGCCTTTAGCCATCCTTGCCATGGCGTTTTCTAAGGAAATCAATGAACAATACAAAAGGGGGAAAAAAACCCCACCGTTGCAAATTAATTTGAAGGGAACAAAAAGAAAAGCAATTGTGTCTTGAAATTATATGCAGCAGATTGAAATGTAATGCTGCAGTTGGTGGAGCTAGGAAGGGGCTGGTCCGCAGCCGGCCTGGGACAGGGCTCAGCCAAGGAAGGTGGCACCACTTTCCCCATGGGACAAAGGACACCAGGTGCCCAGTGCATCAGGGTGGGGACCAGGATGTCACCTGCAGAGGCATCAAGGTCCTTGTCCTGCATGTTTTCCCCAAACCCCAACAGCTTTCTGTCCACTGCCACATTTCCGAGCTCACCGTGTATTGCTGTGTATCGCTGTTCTGTCCTGGGGCGGCCAGAAGATGGACCATACCTAATTAACAAAAAACCAGCAACTTCAATCAGGTGACGAGCCCTCTCAGCCCAGTGCAAAAGCAGATGTTTGAACCACAGCTGCCCATAAAAGATCCCGAGTTCATCCCAGCTGATGCTCTCTCTCCTTAAGGGGCAGCACAGGGAGCAGTAAACTTGAAGGTCCTTTTAGACCTGGCAAAAATATCGCTAGTTCAACAGAGACCTTCTTTTTTAAAGCCTTTAGCGTGTCTCCAGGGGTTAACTTTTACTATATATATAAATATACACATCTGTAAAGTGTGGGAAGAGCTGGGAGAGCACCCCCCAACACGCTCACTGCTGCGCTGGATAATTTCAACTGCTCAGACTTTCTATTTTTGGAAACCTTTTTCCCCGACGGCGTCTGGTTTGTAACACAGGGGATTTGCTCCCCGAACTGACATGCTGCGACAGAGGAGCCCCAGGGGTGAGATGTGAGGTCGGGGGGCCAGGCTGGCTCTGCCACCCCCAGGGATCCACCGTTTTTGGTGAAGGAGCAAAGGGCGAGAGCTTGGGGTGAAGGGGGGGGTTTATCCCAGAGGAGTCCCAAGGGTGGCAGAGGGATTGTGGATGGGCAGAGCCCTCCTGGGTTGGAGCAGAGCTCACTGCTGGGGCAGTGGGTTTCACCTCAGGCTTCACATCCCCTTCTCCATCCCTGATGTTCCGCAGAGCCCCCAGCCCCTCCCTGGGGAACAGGTTGGGTTAATCGAGGCATCACCCACTGGTGGCTCCTCCGCTGTGAGAGCACAGCACGGCAACACTCCAGAGGAGCTGCAAAACATGCCCCAAGCTCCAGGAGCAGCAGCCAATGTGTATTTTCATTCTGTATCTTTTAAGAGGAAAAAGCCAGGCAGTGCATAAGGAGCAAACCCGTCAGGAGGAATGGCCTTGCTGCAGAAACACAAACATACCAGGTCCCCGACACGCCGCAGCAATCCATCGATGACAGGAGCAGCGGCAAAGACACCCCGTTACTTGTTTCCAGCTGGGACTGATGGTTTGAGCTCATCCCTGTGCCCCCAGCGCTGATATCCCAGGTGAAAGCCCTGCTCCATGGCCTCACTGCTGCCTCAGCTCACGTTAGACATCACCGTCCTGTGGCCACATCTGCCTGGGAAGTGATGGAATGATGGGGAATCCGTGACCATGCTGTCCTCCTGTCCCCAGAGAGAACAACGGTGGTCATTTTTTTGGGGTGAGAGGTGGAGGTCTCTTCAAAAAAGCTGGGTTTGGTGGAATTTTTTTTCTTTTTTTAATTTTTTTTTTTTTTTTTTTTTTTTTTTTTTTTTTTTTTTTTTTTTTTTTTGTAAATGAACAATGAAGTTTCTGCCCGGCCCCATAAAAGACAAGGCCCGGGTGATTCCTGCCAGCTTTTCTCTCACAGCTCGGCAGGGCACCAAGCAGGAGCCCGGCGGGGCCAAGCACTAATTGCACGCAGCGGGTCGGGCAGTGAAGCTGCCCGTTAGAAGGAGGACGGGGGGTGGGATGCACAAATAAGGGCTTTAAACCACAGCGGCACAGAGAGCCCTCACACTCAGCTCTGCTGAAGCCCATCTGAAGTGCCCAAAGACACTGGTGCCGCCACCACCTTCCTGCACACAGATACTACCGCGCCAGGGGCCTCCAGCACCGGCTGGGAACAGGAAAAGGATAAAATAAACCACAATATCCAACAGCTCTGCAAAAGCTGCAAGGGTGAGGCAGAGCTGTGCTGCGGCCACACCTGGGTGATTGCACAAAAACACACCATCAGCACCGTTTTGCAGGTCGCTGCGAGAAAAAGCCCCTACGGCAGGCTTGGCTGTGGGAAAAAGTGAATTTTGGACAGGGATCTCGGTGCTGGGCGTCCCCGGTGCCCCAGTGAAGCATGTCCCCCAGCTGCCTTGCCAGGATGTGGCAGAGATGCTGGCAAGAGGCATTTGGAAGATGCTCTTTAATCCCCCCAAGTACCCGCCGGGCACTGGGCCCTGCTGGGACTGTTTGCAGCGTCCCCGAGCCCTCCCTGCAGCTCCCGTCCCAGCTTTCTTATTCGCATCAAGTCCTTCCCGATGTTTTTTTGGCTTTCCCATCTCTTTTCAGATGTTCTCTCACCCCGTTTGGCTGGTTCTCAGGCTGGCTTTATTGTAATTATCTTTAAAGTTTAACAGCATCTCAGCTATCTTTGATGGCTGTTTTTATAAACACTGAAGTTAATAAAATAAAGATCCTTAATGCAGAGGGAAATTAATTTAAGCAACATGTGCAGGGAGACTCTTGCTTGTGGCAAGCAAAGGTTCTTGGGGCTTAATAAATGTTTCCTAAGTGCTCGCTGCATTTTAGTTGTGCTTTGGCTGCAGCTCTGATTTTTTTTCAGCACAAGCATTTCTTTTTGCTCAATAAAAACTTTGCAGCAGGATTTCTTTCTGTGGGAACAGAAAATATTTCCTCTGTCAACGTCTTCGGCAGCTCCAACCTAAACAACGCCACCATCGACTCCCTCCAGGACGCTGGCCGGATCCCAAGCTGCGCCTCCAAAGCAGCCCTTTGGAAAGGGGGATGACATGACCTTCCTCTCTCCGGGAAGGTTATAAAACATCACTTGTGGTTTTAAAGGGTGCTTTGGGCTTCTTCAGAGAATTCCCTGGGCTCATCTGGGGGAGTGGGGAGGTTTGGATGCGTCCAAGCTGCTGTTGAAAAAAGAGCTTTAACATCCCAAGCACAAGCAATTCCCTGCCTGCCTTGACCCAAACCCCCTCCCCTTTTGCAGGAACTCACCCAGGAACAGCGATCCCATTCCCTGATATCCCAGCGTGGCACTGGGAGCGTTGGGTTATCAAGCTGGTGGTGAGGAACCAGTGTCTTTAGGGCAGGATCTCGCTGCCCAGATGAAGGCATCGCTCTCACAGGCAAGGAAGAGTCACGATGCTCATTTTGGTACTCACCACTCATTCATCTCTTGGTGGCTTTCCAGCTGCCTGCTTTCTGCACTGCTCTGCCCATGTCCCCAACATCAGCTGCACTATGGAACACAAACTAGGTCCTCCCTACCAATGCCAACACCTCACTGGTGCAGAAAGGCCAGTTCTGGTGTCCCCAAGTTGCCCTTTGCAAACTCTCCCGCTGGGATAACGCCAAGTGCTGCCCTGCCTACCCTCTCCTTGAGCCACGGGATGCTCCTGCACATGTTGCTGTCATGCCACCAAGGTCAAGAGAGCAACGTCCACTCACGCCAGCTCAGGATCTGCTCCAACCATTGTATTTTAAACCAAGAGAAACCTGTGCAGTTTTGGTTTCCTGCATAAACATGACCCTCTGATCTCCACTAAATAAATGAGCTGGAAAGCGTGACTTTTCCCTGGTGAAGGGGACATGGCCACCATCCCCTTCAGACCGGCATACCGTTGCCTGGCAGCCCAGCCCACCCGTGAGGGAAGGCTTCTCTTTGGCCTCATGGCCCAGGTCCATCCTCAGACTTGATCTTGTGCCCAATTCAAGAGCACAGATGTTTTCGTTAGCAAGTCATTTCATCACACAGCTCCGCTCCCCGTTACCTCTGCTGCCGGCAGATGTGCAGCGCTTGCAGGACGTGCCTTCACAGTGGGGTAATTCCCAGGGGCACCAGGCTGTGAAGTCTGGCAGCTCCTCACCCTGTGAAATTCCCAACTCGACTCTCTCTAATGAACGACCTCCAAGTGCTCACTGCAGAGATGCAAGTACACGATGACGCCGGGGCCGCTGCAGGAAGGGGACAGCCCCAGCTGGGAGCAGGGACCACCAGCACGGCAGACACACGTCTCCAGGAGGACAGGACCATGGTCACAGCAGTGCCAGGACACCCACACGTGGGTCTTAAAGCACAGGGAAAGCCGAGGGCTGCAGCCTCCTCATCAGCTCCCATTTGTTAGTACAAAAGGCCCCTTTATCTGCAAGAAAGCACAGAAATGTTAAACGAGCCCTTGGGCCGCGCTCCTGGGGTCAGTCTCGCTGCAAGCCCCGAGCGACAGCCCTGGCCGTGCCCAGCCCATCGCCCACCTCGGGGTCCTGAGGGCTTTGGGGGAAAAACATCAAGGCAAAGAGAAGAGAGACAACTTCCCCGAGGCCACCGGCCAGTGGCAGAGCTGACATTTGCTGACTGAGCCTGTCTCCAAAGCCACCATATAATTCTCCTCTCACCGGCTGGGTGGTGTTGGAGATGCAACGGAAAGCTCTCAAGGTGGCAAATGCCAACCCTGGGATGCAGCCCTCTCTCCACCTGCATCTGGCTACCCATCCAGCCATCCATGGCATCTCCCACCACCGGAACAGACACCACCCGTCCTGCTAGACACCAGCACGCTGGCTCCCCGCTCCACATCTCCCACCCCAGCGCTGCTCACCTGCAGGAAAGGACATAAATCTCTAAGGACAAAGAACTGGCCTCTGGGAACAGTTTTTAGTCCCTGCCCGGTCACCATCTCATCCTAAAAGGGCGATAGTCGTTGCTCAGATTTAAATGCAAGGCTTTATTTCTGTGGGTCAGAGCATAAAGAGGCAGGTGCTGCCAGGTGGTTAACTTGTGAGCATCCCCTGCCTGTGCCAGAGAGGAGTCAACTGAGACTTTTCCATGAGTCCTTCTCAATTACCAGAAACATTTCATAACCACAGATGTTATCAGTGAGGCAAAGCTCATGAGGTGAGATGCTACCTGTTATTTAGACCAACTGCTGCAATTACAAAACACCAGACACGTTTTCAGGCTCGAACCATCTTCTTCATGCTCCTTCTGCAGCCTGGCATCCCCACGCGCTGGGAGCTGGTACCAGGAACAGGCTGGAAAAGGCTGGTTATGGGTAGCAGACAGAAAACGAAGAAAGAAAAGCAGGAAAAGCTCCATCTCAGCCAGACCGAGGTGCACGTAGGTTTCCCCGACCCCCCTTCCTCTCACCAAAGCCCAAAGCTTTTCAGAAGTCTCTTGAACAACAGCTCCCAGTAGCTCCCAGTTGAGACCTGTGCTTTTGAAGCCCGTGCCCAAGCACAGGGAAGCAGATTTCATGCCTAGGAAGTGAAGCGTTTTCTGGGATACAAAACGTGGTGTTCGCATGTTGCAGTGGCAAAGAGTTGCCACCCCCAGGGCCAGAGGCAACAAAAAGTCTAGTCATAGAAAATGCTATACAGAAAAATGTGTGCATTTCAAAAACTAGGATCCAGAATAATCCCAGTTTGGGTTGGGTTCGTTGACCCACGGCTTGACTCAGGGGAGCTGAGTACAGCCAGCGTGAATGAGTGAAAGAGTCTGTATTTTAGCCCAAATTTAAGGCAGAGAGGCGCTACAGATTAATTTGGCCCATGGAGCAATATTAAGCAAAACTCAAGAGAAAACTGCGATTAAGATCACACTGAAACACCATCTTATCCCAGCAGCATCCTGGGACACATCCTTCATTCCAGAAAAGCCTCTTCTGGAAGGGACCCAGCTCACTGTCGTAGCTGCAATGAGCAGAAGGACACGCTGCTCATGCACAGCAACTTCATAAACTGCAACTTGAGGCTCACATGACTGATCAAACTGCAGGCAGGACACAAAATCCTGCTGTCATCTTTGCAAGACTGTCCCCTTGTCTGTCAACATCCCAGAAATAAAGTATCTGGGCTGGGCCAGAGCCCCCAGCATCCACCGGCAAAGGGGCCGGGCTGCCCCGGGCATGGAGGGAGACAAGGGAGAAACCCCCAATCTGCTGTCTCAGCTCAACGGGAGCTGCCTTTGCCTCTCACCGGGTGAGGAAACAGAGACATCCCGAGTCCATAGCGGGAGGAAGGGACTTGGAATGACAGAAACACTGAGGTGGAACGGGAGCTCTGGAGATCACCAAGTCCAACCCCCCTGCTCAATCCCCTTCCCTACCAGCTGGGAGAAACTCATCCCATTCCCAGTGCGATGAAGAGCAAGGTACAGATCGGGCATCCTGGAGCTCATCCCACTCCCTCCCAGCACAAACTCCACGGCGGCGCTGGGACCAGCTGGAATTTGCCCAGGGCACACACTGACGTCGCTCTGCAGCAACTCCGCTGTGTTCCGGTCACATCTCTTGACTTTTTTTGCATTTCAGGTATGACGGTTTGCTTATTCTTCACCTGTCAGGGGTCTGCTAGGATTACAGCAGCCGCAGACACTCACCCCAACGCCGTATCATTAGTGACCAGTTAATTGTTTTAGGGCATGATTCTCAACTGGTGTAGATCAGCCCAGTTTGGGTGACTTCAAAAGCATTAACTCGTCTATGACCAGCAGAGATTTAAGTAAAAAGTTCTGTACAGCACTGGTATTAACAGGACCTTTTTAAAAAACATTTGTATTAACGCTTTTAAACTTCAAGACACTCCGTAGATGTTATTTAACCCTCCCAGCGCACCGGTTTGAATGCCACTTCCATTTACTACTACAAAGTTGTTCAAAGACATGCTTCAGACGAAAACCAAAATGCCAAGCTTTTGGAGTTTTTGGTTTGCTTTTTCTAATTAAGACCACACACCTTTAGCTGGTAAATGCACCACACAAATACAGACAAACAAAATACATTTGCTCCCCGTAAGAAAAGCAGAGCTTGTCAGATTCCTAGTGGTGGGCAACAGCCTTACAAACACGGTGTGACCACCACCAAAGCTGCTCAGCTCATCTGTAGGGATTTCCCGCATCTTCTACAAAATTCCCTGTGGACATCTCGGTTTCCGAAGTACCCGTTGCCCTTTCCCCGCGCCAGAGCACAGCCAGGCAGGAGCGGCAGCTCCTTCCCCTCCCATAAAACAAAGCTTCTTGCTAATAAACCTCCAGCAAGGACTGTCAAACAGCCCTAAGGAGAGCTGTCCTTCTTAGACTTCAGTTTATGAGAAGAGAAGCTGCGACACCTCACAAAAAGCCTGAAGCCTCACCAAACTTCTGGCACCTCATTCCCCCTTTCTCCCAGAGCTCAAGAGCTGCCACAACCAGAGCTGCCAACCTGCCAAAACCCACACACGTGACACAAAATAAAAAGCGAGGACCACACAAGACATGGGAAAGCTAAAAATAATATGCGCTTCTAAATATTCAGAAAGTGCCGAGTTCTCCGCCCTTTTCTTCTCAAAATTATGGACCAAGCTTTTAAGTGCCCAGTACTCACAAATGTTTCTTGTACCCATGACGCATCAGAGGGTCACCCTCTTCATGCCATCTTGTCTCCCTCAGAAGGACGAGCAGAGCATATTTTCTGTGTTAGGTACCTGATTAGTTAAGAAAACAGCAATGTTGGAAGACAGGCAGATCTTTTACGTAATACATAGGACACTGGGAAAATGGCATCACATAAGCAAGACGACATTAGCTTTCCATAAACCATTTCTGAGTCTCGGGTTTCCGAAGAACACACCCGAGAGCAAACCCCACAAGGAGAAACCTGCTCTCGGAGCCAGAGCAATTCCTCACCTGTACTTACACCCTCACAGAGCACAGACAGGAGATTTAAAAATGATTCCTCAATGTAATGCAGATGTCGAAATCCCAGGTCCCTTCAAATATTACTTGGTATTGCATTTTTAGGGAAATCAGAGTTTATGTATCTTAATTGAGACGGAACAAGCCATTCGCACAAATTTAATATATGTATCCATCTGGAATGGATTTTGATAAAAAGGTTAAATAAAATAGCAAGCGAAGGGGTTCTTGTATCTGTTACAGTACACATACAAGAGATGACAACATGGATGTTGGCAAAAATCCACTGTGATAACAAACCAATTCCCAAGATGGAACACACAACTTCAGAGATCTGTTAAAATATTCCTGCTGGCTAAGGATACTTGCCATCTATTTCCATCTGCTTTTTGTAAGTTTAGAACACACTTCAATATCTTAATTTTAGAAAAAGACAACAAATAAAAATGTAAACACTTGCAGCCCAAGGCCACAGCATGTCAAACAACACCAGTGACTGCTAAGAGTAAAAATGCTAACTTTAACATTAATTTCACATCATTGCATGATATGCTCTACTCATCTCTTTTGTTTTGTTGCCCATTTAGAGAGAAAATATATAGTGACCTATCACAAAAACCACCAAGGACTTCTCCCCCCTAATACTATACTTACCCGGTCAAAACGTACCTTTAGTCTTCAGCCTTGGAACGCATTTAATGGAAGATAAATTACAGTTAAGAGGTAAAAAATATATTTCCCAATAATTTCCTTCCCTCTCCAAACATCAAAGAAGCTTAAAATACCACGGAAATGCATATCATAAAACCCCCAGACACTGGAAGTTATCACTCCCTTTCATATATGGCCCAGCTAAAGGTCAGAATGCGTAAATTCTTTGCATAAAAACACAAAATAAAACCATGACAGAAGTGGAGAAAAAGTCAGAGATTCTGATTCAAGGTCTTACTTCTTTTCTATAAGCCACAAAATTCCCAGGATGTACTTCAAACTTTATTTCTATTTCCAGTATATCATAATAATTATAAAAGAATGGTCTGCAGTCACAGTATAAAACCAGTGCCATGTGTAACTCATGACTTACTGTGTGGGTATATATACAAAAGATTTATTATAATCATCAATGCTTTCAACATTAAATACTAGATCCTGAAATCTTTAATCAGAAAAAAGCTCAGTACACAAAAACCTCTGCTTCAACCAGGATGGATTCTCACTCTTCTAAACCAGATTATTCAGTGTTGACTCATTCATTTATTCCATGGTCGACAGCACGTTCACAAGACTGTGACTTGGCTATAGATAAATATTGAAACAAACATTCAAAGGGAAAATATACACCTCAATGTTCTGTTGGTATTACTAAGAGCCTTAACATTTGAGTCCAGAGTCTCAACTGCTATAAACTGGTGCAACCCAGCTGATTTCAGTGGCAATATGTTGTTTTAGCTGGTGACCTGGATCTCTCTTTTATGGAGCACGGACTGTCAGACATCCCTGAGAACAGATACCCCACCAACACATCCTCTCACTTCCGTGATGCCAACAGCCTACTTGAGAGCGTCTGGCCAGATACCAAGCAGTTCTTGTGCATCGCTCTGTGTTCTGATCACTGAAAACAGCCCTTTTCACAAACAGCTCCCAAAGTTGGCTTTGTATTGCAGACCGTATTCTGAAAACCAGTTGGGCAATTCAAAAGCATATGAAAGCAATTATAATTATAGTACTGCTGTGATAATGAAAACATTGCCAGCTGTATATAAGCCTATTCAAATGTACAGCTGTTACATGGGTAATGGAAAAAATACAAAAGCTTCAGATTCTGTGCCCCATAAATTTTCAGACTGCTACATTACAAACCCACTTACTACCATTCCTGTTTATGACAAAATGCCAGCACAATGGTGTCCTTTTCCATGCTTTCTTGTAAACAATTGGTTCCCTCATCACCTCCGAGCAATAAAAATTGTAATATATTTCACAATGATGCCCAATACAAGATTAAACTGGTATCAAGTAAAAACAAGAAAAGTATTAGTTGATTCTCTTCTGGTGAAATTGTTGCCAGCTTTGGTCTAGATGCCTCCTACGCTCGGTCACCTTCGGTTGCCATTGCCGAGTCTCTCTGTTGTTCTTCTGAGTCCCCTGGAAGAATACTGGTGACCGTCTGGAGAAGTGACTCGATCTGCTCTTCTGTTAGCCTTTCCTCGCTTTCTTCTACCATCTGCAGGTCAAAAAAACCCACCTATTGTAATCATTAAATCCATACTTCCTTCCTCAGCTCCAAACAGAAGGACTTAACTAATTGGGAAATGCTATTCTCAATGGATGCAAGACATTGTCTGAGCTCGTTACAAAAGCATTTTACAAAGTGGAACTCTTACAGTATTTTAAAAAAGAAAGAAGAGCTCCATTGTTAACCACTACAATTGGCGCTCCATAATGAGACCCTGCTTTCTTTACAACAAGGAGAACACCATGCTCAGAAGAGGCTTTCCTCACGGGTTTCTCCTAAAGCCTCTCTCAGCCTACACATCCGTATCGTGAGCCAGGCTTTTCATTTAGCTCACGTGCAGACCTACCTTCCAGCCCTGTTTCCCTAAGTTCCTGTGCTTTCATGTGAGAACAGAAATGAGATAACCTACGAGTGGTTACCGAACCTTGGTATCTTATCCAGCACCTAGGCTATAAGTAATCAGGCCATAAAAGAAACCACCTAATCCTACAGCAGCTATACTTTACTAGAATTTGCTTAGATTGTGAGATTCCTGAATATAAAGGGATATAAAAGCTCTGAGCAACACAAAACATGCTGTCACAAACCAACAATAAAATTCTGTAAGATTAATTAGGGACCTACTCTCACTGCAGAGCTGTGGGAACTCTTATATCACTGCTACCAGTAAAAACAACTGCCCTAATTTATAGGCAGCTGTTAAAAGGAAAAGCTTGTGAGAGGACTGGAAAAGCAAGCCAAAAGAACTCTTCAAACGCAAATGAAACCAATTAGGATTGCGGAGTTTGAGATTTTCTTTTCATACAAAGTCCTTTAAAATGTCCTTTGAAGAGCAGTGATTTATATTAATTATGGTTCCAAGTCAACGCAGGTTTAATCAGTTCTAGCTATAAATTGTCAGCTATTCAGATGCATCTTGCCTTCTAAAAAGCAGAGTGGTATATTCAATTAACGTTTTATTTCTTCAATGTCCTGTGAGCCCTCTTTGCACAATCTGATCATCTTTCATCAGCCATTACCCACAGATCCTTGACGAGGGGAAGGCGAGCACGCTAGAATCCGCTCGTGTAGCAAAAGGCAGACAGTGAATATCCATTTGCAAATGACCTGGGGACCCTCCCGATCAAAGGATGGAATTCTCTGTGGAGCAGCTTTCCAAGTACGGTTAGTTCAAGAACTACTGTAGGATCCTGGTTTGAAAAACAGCCCTGGCTCTCATTACTGCCAGCTGCTATACGATACACTGTGAGTTAAAATATACTAAAAATCCTCCTAACATTATCCTTCTGTGTAAGCAACTGCTGCAGCTACTGAAGTGGTATTGGATAATTGCCTGCTGGGCCACATTTCAGAGGGGATCAGCAGCTTGACGAGCACACCTTGGGGCATCAACATTATACAATAATGTATGTTGCAGTGCATACATACACTCTTTGTTGCCGATACTGCTGACAAAGCCGTTACTCTTCAGATGACCTATGCTATTAAGTTCTGTAGAGGATTATCAGCCTGGTTTTTGGACTGGATTATAGTGTTATTAATTACTGTTACATTGAACTTTAAAGGTGACAGCGCCATCAAAGCAGGAACCATACAAAGAAAAAGCCCACATCCTTTGGACAGGCAATATCACTTAAGGCAGAGTGATTTATCTCTTAGTGGCCGATGTCTCCTGCATTCGTTACTGTCCCACTGCTTTCTGATCTTCAGAAAAATGGCACCTTGCCTGGTGTACATTTGATTTATCAGATCACATAAGGTCCATCCTTCTTCCCCATTTAAATTTTATCCCTCCCTACATATCTCCTTTCCCTCTCTTCTCCAAATATTTTCTCCTTTAGGTGCTTGCTTCAGGTAGCCGGAGTTTAACGCAAGGATTTGATCAGAACTTAAACAGATAATAGCGATTTCTAGATCGGCATCAACTCCTCTCGACTTCTGCGTTTAAGGCAGAATATACTTACGTGAGTGTCTCATCACGGCTTCTTACGCATTTCCCAGTGCCAAATGAGTAATGCCCCAACTCCCAGTATGAACAATCACGTTGATGTCATTTGTACTGGCTGAGCACAGAAGCCTGCAAGACTGACAAACTGCAGATACGACCGAGGACATTGACAGATGAGCTCTGGTGATTGCTCTGGCAGTTTAAGAAATCACACTTTACCAGAAAGTTGATGAAAGAAAATAGCCTCTCATGTTTCAGATGCTTAGCTGATGTCTCATTAGAGTGTTGAGAAAAGCATCTTTAAAGAAAGATGCTGGAAACTGCACTGAGGAGCGGGTAAGGCAGCTCCAAACTCCCTTCTGTTGACAGGCCCATAGTCTCTGCCAGAGGACAGTGGTAATTACTTAAAATGTGTAGCAAATTCATCAAGGGCTCACCTCTCAGTGCCTCGGAGCCACGCATCCTTACTGCCAGCTCTCACAGCAGGAACCACCGATAGACAAAAATCTGCATTTGGCAGGATGGACGGTTTAATACTGAAGTTGATGCTTCAGCACTATTTAGCTATGATACTATTCAAGAGCTCTAAGGATCAAAAGCATCAGCTATAAAAATCAATTCTTTTCACTCTTCGGGGAAAAAAGCCTGAGGAGCGACTTATGAAAATATAAGCAATTAGGAAGCAGCAAAGCAGCGTGACAAAAGGAAAAATTCAAAAATTAACCACCGAGAGCACATAGAGACAAATGAAACTGTCCTCAAGGAAAACAGATAAAGGGAAACAGAAGGTCACTCAGAGGTTTATTTTAGATTCAACAGATACAAACACAATCTCCTGATTTACAGCTATAAGACAAAATACCTTTGCTACTTATATTGCTAAGAAATAATGTTATGATGCTCAGAAGAGAAATTATGCGTAAATAAAAAAAAGCCCAAAAGGCAAAAAGAACCCATTGTATTTAAGTACCTACTTTTCCAGCAAGGATTTTAGCAATATATGAAAAAATATCTACCAAAAAGCCTTGCTAACCTGTAACTTGCAACTGCCTGAAACTGCCCCAGCAAGAGATTCAAGCCATAAGCAGTCAGGAATGCAAAGTTTATACTAAGGAAAACAAAAATGCAAATGTTTTTAATAAGTGTATGACATCAGATGTTAGTGTTGGCAGTGCCACACACACCGAATGGAAATAGATTACCCTTACAGATGATGCCACGTGCAAAGCATAGGGCACCATCACTGCTGAACTGTGCATTTTCAATATTCAGGTGTTTGTGCAAGTAACAGAATTGGACAATGCTGCAGAAACACGATTGATAGATAAAAAGCCCCCTGATCTGCAGCAAGACGAACGTGTCTCCTTCTCGGGGCTGAGAACAAGGATTTTTTTTGAAATGAACATAAGAGAAAGGCAGCAAGCCGTGGCAGCTCTGCTGCTTCTGGCAATAAATAATTCCCCAGTCATTACTGCTTTTCAGCATTTATACTATACCAAAACGACGACAGTGGTTGTGTAGCAAACCTTGTTATCAATGTCACTCATACCTACATACAGTATGTATTTTCTATGAAGTGCAACTCTGTGGCTAAGATTCAATTCAGTCAAGTCAGGCCTCAATAACAACTTTGATTTCACTCCAATCAGTAACAGTTTTTTAATTCTCATTGCACCACACGCATACAGGAAGCAGTTTTCACATTTCATCCCCCCCCCCAGCTAATGCTCTTAAACAATATCATCTACAGGGCGACCAAAGAAGGAATCAAGGAAGGAAGCAGGAAAACTTTACTTGGTAACTTAATTGGTATAAAATTCTTACAGCTAAAAAAAGGTGGCATATTTCCCCTTGCAGCTAATAAATATCTTCCAAGCCTGAGTGCCTAGAGTTGCTTCTTATTTTATTGATAAATATATCGATAAAAACAGATCTTCAGAACTGTGGAATATATACAAAATATTCAGAAGGCAGCTGAAGCTCCTGTACTGCTCACCTCTGAAAGCAATGCCACCTTTATTTGGAAGTCTAATAACCAATTTTTCACCTGCTTAAGCACCCTGTACCTACTGCTGTTAAGCCACAGCTTATGCAGTGATTGAATTTGAAGTACTCAAGAGGTACAACTAACCTGACTGGACTTCAAGCTTAAAGTTAGGCAAACATTTACTGAATGGAGAGTATGTCAAGAAAAGGGTGCCAATTCTGTTGTGCCTCTCCAGATACATCTCTGCTTTGCTGTGATAGGGCTTCCTATCACAGCAAAATGAAATGTGCATCCAACATCCACCACTGAACCTCGCTACAAGAGAAGGAAAAGACAAGTCTCTCACCAACTGCAGAATTAAACACTGGCAGATGCCTCGCTCAGTAACGTAACCGCTGCTGGGAACCAGAGCTGGGCTTATTAAACAAATGTGTATGTGGAATATTGTGCTGCCGTGCAGCCTGTCCCAGCTGCACACTGTAACAGTAGCTTTTTTTTAATTGAGCGCTATGTATCAATTTCTCAGAGGAACAAAACCATCATAATTACCAAGTCAGAACGTAATAACAGAAGTACATTAAGCAGTAAGTCACACTAAAAGTTGCCGATGGCAGGATGTTATTTTCAGAAGTTTTTAAAGTTTTTATTTATTGAGAAGGTAAATCTGAAAAGAACAGCTAGCCTGACTATCAAGATATTTTAATCCTTGAAATTGTTTACTCATAAAATAAGCATGCAAATCTGTAAACCCATAGTGCCATGTATACATGTAAGCACAAAATACAAACACAGACATATTACATATATATATACACACACACATACATACTTGTTGGTTTTTTTTACTCGGTCAAACAAGGACAAACATTTTAAGCATGTGCTTTCCCTAATTATAACCATACCTTATCTACTCTGCTTACCCAAGTAAAAGCAAGTATAAGAGACTTCATCACACTCCCTGTGCTTCTTTTAAGCTTTCAATGCTAATGGTTATTTCATTTAGCCTCCTGAGTCACGACAATACAGCGAAAATGTTAAAGAATAAAGACACATTGAAGAACCATAAAAAGTTCTGAAAGAACTGAGAAACTGTCTCAAGGATAAGTAATATTTGATGGGTAACAAACCTCAGTGTCACAGAACAGAACAATTTGTGGGTTAAAAGCTATTGTTTGTTTGAATAATAAGCTAAGAATTCTATTTAAAAAATAATCATCAGTAAACTGCAGTAAAAAAGGAAATAGGGGTTCTGATCACTTCCAAAGCTATCAAGCACAGAATTTACCTCCAGTGTAGGAGGTACGTATTTCATGAGAAAATGACTACTACTTCCTCCTTGGAGCAGTAATTTGAAATTGTTCACCACCAACATGCTAAAAGAAAAAAAATGCATTAAAAAAGGAATAAAAGACTGAATGACTGGATTAATGTCCCTCAGAGATAATTAACCAAGTATGCAAAGTGGGAATCAAAATATATTGCTGAGAAAATAAAATGTTTAATCCTCTAACATCTTCTGTTTTCCAGAAGAACACTTTATATTATTATTTTCTATTCAACAATAAAAGATAATCTGCCAGGCTGGTTATGCGGAGCACACATCACAAGGTACAAAGCTCTCTGAGAGGGAAATCTAGTTTTAAAAAGCACAGAATTAAAATCTACTTTTCCAGTCAGAAAGAAAAATGTAGAGCAATTTGTTAATTAGAAAGGATGATACTTAATCTTCAAACCCATCATGGTTCAGCATGAAATAAAGCTGGACCACTGTCATGCTTAGATCAACATCACTGTCTTTTTTTTCTTCCTTTGTGAATTACTGAGCCAGGAAGAACATATGTTAAAGATTAAAACAGGAGGTCAAGATAGCTGCAATGTGTACAGTGTTTTATCCTGTGGGATATGAATTAGAATTTCATGCTCCTTTGTTGCTATTGTTGTTTGCAAATAAATCCTGGCACACAGTCCAGAAAAGACAAATATGAACAATACAGCAATTTATGCATTGAGACTTACAAAAGCACTGGAGATCAAAAGATGACAACATAAATTTGCCTTTTAGCTTAAGTATAATTTTATCAAAATTGATTTATTATTTGCATACTACTAAAGACAGGGGCTTTTACAGAGGAAAAGTAAAGAACCAAAAAGCTGGAAAGGCAAAAAACCAACAAGGAGTAGTAAATGTGACTGTCCTCCCATATCAGCTGCTAAAAGCCTATCGGGTAAATCTGACTGCATTTCACGGACAGGCAGCGCTGAATAAAAAATTGAGACATCAAAACTATTTGAGCAAGTGAGAGACAGAGATATGACTTGCTTGGCATTTTGTTTAAAGCTGGCTTTTTAAAAAATAAGATTGACTTGCCTGCATTACATGAAGTGGTCAAAAAATTTTCATCATCAATTCCAGGAGTGACTTAAAGCTTTTGAGTGGCAGGGGCAAGTTCAATGAAAAGAGAAACAAGGCAATTTTAGAGCTAGAATTCACTTCTCTGTAGGTTGTCTCTCATCCATCGACTGCAGCAAATTGACTTGCCTGCACAAAATCTGTCTATGGGTAATCTTCTCCCCACTGACATCAAAGAAGAAAACACTGGTAGCCTCTGTGGCTCTGCATTATTTTACACTCAAAGATGATCGGAGAAGACAGAGGTTTTCTCTGTTCAAAGACGCTGCAGTGCTACACTCTCTTTCCCCTGTCCTCACCAAACTCCAAAATGACTCAGGACAGCAATTGAACAGCAAAATTATTTCCTTGCTATTGCTCCAGTCTCTGTATTTCACTAACAAAGATGGCCTGCAGTTTCCTAGCAGTTATTGAGCATAAAAAGCTCTTTGATGTGCTTTGATGAAAGAGTAAGTGTACTGCAATTTTGGGGAGGTCTAATTTAACACAGCGTTAACAACCCAGTCAACCTAGTTTACTGTAATACTAGTTTTGGAGAAACTTGCCCTGAGAATTACAGGGGTATCGGAACGGAACAGAAGTAACTGCATCCCCGATACTTCCATGATTATATAAACTCAGGCTAGTCCCCAAAAGTATGAATATTACATTTTTCACAAGTTGCTTTTGATCATTAGAGAAGGGTTACGTACCAATAATGGACTGATACTGAACTCAAATCTTGTCCCTCTACTCTCTAAGTTTTAGCAATGAGTTTTACCTAACTTTGACATTACAAACCTTGGAATATTGAAAGTACAACACTCTGAAGAAATCTGACTTCTAATATAAAGGCCCAAGTTTCTTACACTCGCCTCCTGGACTCCAAACATGACACAGGAGCAAGACTATTTAGAATATTTTATGGATAGGTAAGATAATGAGGTGGATTTTTTTTTTTTTTTTTTTCTAGGTAGGATAACAAGGAAGAAAGACAGACAAAACCACACAGTCCCTTGAAAGCAGCAAAAAATCACTGCATTTAAAGAACGGAGAAACAGACCGTATATGGCCTAGGGAATATAATAAATCTGTGCCTAAGCCCATGAAGCTAATAAAGATATGAGACAGGCTCTACACCATTGCTTACAAATAACTTCCTAAGCAAAACTCACAAAGCCTTAATGCTCTTGGTTGGGCTGATGATTGACACTGATCTCATCCATCACAAAACACAGTATTAATTCCTCAGCTAGAAGCATTCTTTTATGAGATGCCTTCAGCATTACACTGTCTGCTCCTTGGCTATGAAAGAAAAATAGTCCTACTGGTACCTCTTTAATCCTTCCCTTTTTTGCAGCAAAATATGATCCCGTTACTACATAGTTTGGTTTCAGGATAAGATTGTAAACAGATGTGCTTAATGTAAGAGATCTTTATTAAAAGAATATCCTTATTATAATAATCCCTTTATTACCACAGGATTTTATATTCCTAAGGAGATACTTAAGAGAGTATAACCATCTATTTCTACTTAGCAACAATCCCTCTTTTCATGCATAACAGACTGACAACAGCTACTTCACATCAGAAAGTCTGTTTGTATCCATTTCTCATCCTGCACCACTGCGCAAAATTCCGTATCAGTGATTACTCACTCACTTTCAGCGTGTTTAGTTTCACTATACCATAAAACCTGCCATCAAAACAACCATGTCATCACAGCTGTCAAAACGTGAAGTACTTGATTACGGAGAGGCAGCAAGAAGACTCAGGTTAAACATATTCTTAGTCGTGACACTGTAACTAACCTTTAATGACTACGTGGGGCATTTTCACTATGTGAGACTGGAGCAAACAGAGGTGGAGAATCTGCCCGAGAGAAAGATGGGCAATTCTCCGAGGAGGCCTCAGAGAGGAAGCTGAAGGGATTTGAAATTGTGAATGTAAAGATGTGCATAAAGGGATACATTCAATCACTGACCATGAGAAAGTAATTATTCAATTGATCTTCAAGGTTAAAGCTGCTTTCGTTTAAGCTTTGAACAGGCAGGCACATTGTTACTCACCAGCTGGATTTCAACTGCTGTTACAGGCCTGTGGTTAAGCAACTGGAGCTTTTCTGCCCTGTTTAAAAGCAAAGCGTAAAACAATCCGCATTACTATATAATTTAAGGATCCTCCAAAGCGACTGGTAAGAAGCAAATACATTCCTGATAGTTTAGTTTCTGACTGAGTTTGCAGTATGGTTTAATTGCTATGATAATCTGGGTATTTTAAATACAGTACTTTGTGTGTTTAGACATATTGCTGCTGCCATCTCTAGTCTAAGGTGGGAAGGCAGAGGACCTTAGATCGTTAAGGTACAAGCATTAATTAACATGCACTGTTGCTTTGTTAAACGCCATACAGAAACACTAAACAACTTGTCAGAGATTACAGAGTCTTTTCCCATGAACACAGAACCACAAGAACAATTATCATACCTAAGAAGTTACAACCCATTAGCCAGATGGCAATAACTTGTTTGTTCTTTTAGCCCATTGCAAATGCAAAGTTAAAAAAAATAATAAAACAGCTTGAAACCACCCTGCATCCCACACAGTTTAAGCCAATGTATTTTTCACACATACTATAACGGGCTGAGGCCCTACTTGTACACATGTATCTTTGGGCAAAAATGTCTCTTCATCTCTGTTCCCACACAAATCTACCTTTCTGTTGTGTTTCTACAACTGAAGCCAGTGGCAAAACGCCTGGGACATTCAGAACCATCATTAAGCTCACCCAGCATCACTGCTTTTCTGGCTTCATTTTAACCAAACAGCTATTAGCTCTACTTTTTCATCAAGAAATCACAAGATCTCACAAATACCCATTAAAACACTTTGATCATTAAAATAGAAAAGAAAGGGTGTGAGGGAGAAAATTTCATTGACATTTAAAATTTTTTTTTTTTTTTTTTTGAAGATGTGATCAAACACGTACGTTCATTAAATTCAAACCATAACATTTAGGCAACGGGTCTGCAGCCAAAAATTATTCATTTTACACTTTACTTTAATACAAATAATTCTAAAACCAAAGTAAAAACAGCTGTCACATGCCAGTAATGCATATTTCATTCATTTCAGAAGCCCAAAACATTAACATTGACCACATAATAGCAGCATGGCTAACGATCTGAGCCCGTCTTTGTGCTTTAGAAGAGAAAAGCACAATAATACAACACCCCTAAAGATAAAACAGATGTTTAAAAGGGCGTATGAAACAGTAACAAATGCAGTTTTATAATAAAAACATACAATTACGGTGTAATAATAACAGATACGATGAGTGAACAAACTTGAACATATATTTGAGGGGGGGAAGTCTTGAAAGATTATTTCTTGACATAGAGCAGCCATCTATTTTCAGCAGCCACCTATTTTTACGCAGCACCTCCACCACAGACATTCATGCCTTAAACTGAGAACTGACAATTAACATGCACAATCTTCCAGTCTATGATACAGTAGTAAACTATGATTTTGAAGAATAAAAGCTTGGAATTTATTATTATTTAAAAGGCGTCTTTAATGTATATTTAAATTGATTCTGGAGTTTCCCCCTGGTTTATTGGACCTGTGGGTGGCTTCCAGGAGAACACAGATGCTGTAATTCACAGCCCCGAGCTCTCCCATGGAGGTGTTTACAACCAACAGGTCCATGTCTGTGTATCTGGAGATACTTCAGAGACACCATCTCATTTCAAGTGGCTTCCGACACTGGCTGCCCTCGAAATCCAACAGCAGCCAACAATTTATAACATCGTCAGGCATTTCAGTACTTCATCATTCATCTGTGTGCACCAGTACATGTCCAAAGACTGGGGTGTTGAGACTTCTCAGGCGAAGCCTTGGAGAGGCAACGCGTTGCTCTGGTGTGCACACGCACACACGTCTATGTGTCAAGAGACTGAATTTCATACTTAGGAACGTGGGCAGCTGACTCCCAAAGAGAATAAGGCCCTTCATTTAGCCACCAAACAGACAGCATGAGCAGCACCGGCATAAAATTTTCCTGGCTGATGTCTCCTGGAGGAAAAAATGCTGCATTAGCACTGATAGGATGATCTAACAGACCCTCTTCAGCTAAATGTCCATGACTGCAAGGGTCGCAGTGGTGGGAACAGGACTATGGGAGACCATGGCTCAGTGAAGACCAGGGCTTTGCTGATATAAAACATAAGGATTCATTATAGCAGAGGGTGACGTGTATTCACAGCCCTTAAGAACAGAAAATAGTTCTGAAGAGGTAACACACTGACTGTTGCTTTTAGATCCAGCCTGCTGGTAACAAAACCAAAATCCTGAAAAAAAATAATTCAACATCTTGAATTTACATTTATTTTACAAATGTACCCATTTTTTTTTTCCTCTCTAAATTTCAAAATCGGAGAAGGGCGTAAGGAATCAGATTTCATAAAGAAGAAAAAAAGAAAAAAGAAAAAAAACCTCAATTTTAGTCAAGCACAGAACCGTTCAAAAAGTCTGTTTAAAAAGCCAGCTCAAACACTTTGGGAACCGCCCTATCCTTTCAATCTTCTTTTCCACTTCTACAGAACCACATCAGAAGATTTTTCTCCATCTTCAGAAAAAGCTTGCATTAAAGTGACATTTGGCACCTGGGTAAATGCCAGCAAGAGTGGCAGCTTTCACATCGATTTCAGATTTCACAGCTACAAGATTATTTTTGCTGAGGAACAGGAAGATGTTCCTACCTGCACATCAGCCTTTCCAAGCAAGGCCATCAATCTATTCCTTAAAAACAAACAAAAAAAAGGTGCCTAAATATGTTCCTAAAGTAAATATTTTAACAGTGGTTTCAAAGTGTTTTCTAAGAAACACCAATTATCAAATCAGTTTCTTGAGCTCGCCCACATTTATTTGTGTTGCATATAGTAGGCAAGGATCACTACTCCCATTTTACAGAGACTAAGACTGAAGGGAACAATTAAGCAGTGACTGCTTTAAAGGTGTTGGGTTTTGAGGTGTAAGAACAGCGAAGAGAAAATGAAAGGCCCTTGATTCAGCACAGGGCAGACGAAGCTGCTGTGTTCTCTGAAGGCACCACTAAACAATGCTAAAAAGGACTGGTCAAACCTCTTCCTTCCTCCTGGAGTCTCTGCAGTGCCTGGAAAAGGGGCTGTCCTTCCATTCATGAACTGTAAGGTGCAGCCAAGCTGCAAAAATAGAGGAGGATGCTGGGGAGAAGGTATTTTGGGCCAATTATGGTGTAAATCAGCATTTAAAGGCAATTCCCACTGTAGAATCATAGAATCATAGCATCGTCTAGGTTGGAAGGGACCTTAAAGATCATCTAGTCCAACCCTCAACCTAACTCTGACAAAAAATAAATAAGAAATAAGCAATAAAAAAAATAAATCACTAAACCATATTCTTGAGGACCATGTCAATCCGTCTTTTGAACACCTCCAGGGATGGTGCCTCAACCACCTCCCCAGGCAGCCTATTCCAATGCTGGATAACCCTTCCAGTGAAGAAATGTTTCCTAATATCCAATCTAAACCTCCCCTGGCGCAACTTGAGGCCATTTCCCCTTGTCCTATCTCCTGTGACTTGGGAGACGAGACCGACCCCCGCTTCTCTAGTGACCACATTCGCTGTTCCCTCCTGCAGAATAACTGTTCACATTTTTCCTCCCTCTCCTGTTAACAACCCCTTGGCAGCAGAGGGTTTGGTCTTCAATTCTGAATGCTGGGATTTTACAGATGACACAAAGGAATCAGAATTAGCATGGTTAGCCAGAATTATTAGATTGCATTGGTTTTGGAGAATCCAGGATGAAAGTCAACTACATTTCCATTGGTGAGAAGCAGGGAAATTGTTCTCCCATGCTGATCATATCTATTTGGCAGCTTGATGTTTACAACAAGAGACTTTTAAGAGCATGGCTGAATTTAACACTGAACTGAGAGCATCGCTGTTGGCTGCTTTATCGTCAAAAAGTGAAGGTATTTATAACTGCTGCCATTTATTATTGTCATAAGTAAGTAAAGGACAGAAATAAAACCTTAATATTGATGAGAGACAAGTGCTGATATCTTTTAGACCAGAATTAACATCGAGAGCAGGCCATTTAAGGAATCAATGAGAGAAAACCCCCACCCTCATAAAATTGTAGCGAAAGACATCACTGCCATAAGAGCAGAAGTCCTAACAGATCTGGGTAAAGAATATTAAACAACATCTTCAGCGTACCAAAATCTGGCCAATTCAGATGAAAGATGAAAGATTTACTGCTTTTTCCTCAACAGCAATGAAACTGCCTAGTTCGGTGCCTGGAGCAGTTGACGGAGGCGCAGGAGCTGCCACGCTGGTCCCGGCTTTCAATGTTATTTGCTTTATGGTCCTGCCCAAGCACATGCCTGTGCCTCAGTTTCCAGACACCTAACACAGAAACACTTTCAGCTCTCACAGGAGAGCGATGAGGATATCTACTCGTAAAACACTTCCGCCTCCTCCCAAAGCCCTACTTACAAAGACAGACTTTTAAGTTCACCATTTAATGAATTCATATGAGTTTCTCACTGCTCCGTTCGCTCACACACCACTCCTGAGATCAGAGCCTTTTCAAACAAGTTTTCTTCACTTTTGCAGCAAGACATATTCCAATCCAAGCCCACAGCTCCACCACATCGCCAGATAACAGGTATTATTTGACTTGTACAAAAGAACACAGAAGATAAATTTTCTCATATTCTTGTTTTTCAAAGTAACATCTTTGAAATTTGTTGCCAACAAAACTTCAGAGTATTTGCAGTTTTAAAAATGTGTGCAGAATGAGAGATAATTTGCAAGTAAATCATTAAAATGTGTTATCTGAAAAATTTCACGCTTGTTTTTGATCTGCAAAGCTCCCTACTGGAAAAATGACTTAGAACATCAAAAAGGAATTAGCAGCAGGGTGCAAAAAACCAAAAGCTACATAAATGACATATTTCATCTGAAGGTGCTTGTGTAGTGTTTCAGGGTTTTAGAAATTATGTACACTAATTAACACTAAAAAATAATAATCTTTAGACATGTTAACACTATATAATTATTACTTAAGCAATGCATTTGTTTTATTTACATAGAGATTGAATCCAAAGACACAGAGAAATGACCAACTATTCAGTAACTGTCATCTGAAAATTGGTACTTGGCCAGTTATTTGCTGACCAACCTAAACATTGTTCTGATAATGAAGATGCAAGTTATTTCAACTTGGCAAAATATTGCAAGATGGCAAAGGGATAACTGACTGTAATTGAAGACATTTGGACAAATATGTTGATACTAGCGTGGGTACATTGGATAGTAGCACAGGTAGATGTGCTCCTCCCGTAATAGAGAAACGTAAAATTTTATCTTTTCTCTTGTGTTTAGTAAATATCCGGCTCTAAGATTATTTAAGAAATACCAAGCATGTGTGTGCGCAAGACATGAGCGGTTATCTCTGCTCACTCGGGAGGTCCCCGTGAGCAGTTTGTCCCGCTGTTTGTACAGAACACGGACACACACTCCAAGTTCACCATCTGAGATCAGCTCAGGGGACCCTTTTGGTATTTCGGTCCCAGCTCTTCTCCCCGCCTGGAATTTCTGACCTGCCTACTCGTAGCAAAGAGAGCGACCAGAAGATTGCTGCTCTTGGCATCCCCTTGAGCCAAACACAAAATACCTCTGAAGTTCAACGTTGAAATAGAAAACTGGATTCCTCAGCCCTCAACACAGTACACAGTGTATCGCTGTGTGCAGGGCGAGTCAGAGCTCAGCACCCACTACACCAACTTTTTCTAACACTGACACCAAAAATTGACTGTTAGGATCAGAGCCTCTGTGTACCTCGAATTTCTTCCTAGCACGTACGCATATTAGAACCTAAAGACCCACAATTCCATCAGAAATAAGTTTTAAGGAAGGCAAACACTGCAAGCCTGAACATGCATCAGTGTCAGTGCTGACTGCAGCACTTTGCATGGGCACCGACATGATAAGCCTGAGTTTAGTTCATGCTCCATTACATCTAAAGAATAAACAGAACTTTTTCCAACTCGGATGAATCCATCTTTACACTTTCCACAGCACGCATGTTTACATTCACGCTCATTAAATAAAAAGGGTAACTGTCCCATTCAACTAAACAGAAGGTAAAGAATATTTTCAGCTTAATTGCCCCCCAAAAGTAAGTATCTGTATTTTTTCTGTACTGCCTAGATTTTAGTAACACGGTTTGGAACACGAAAGCTGCTTGTTGAAGAGTAGAATACATACAAAAGATGAGGGACGGCTGAAAGCCATTTTCTCACATAAAAGCAAGATTCCCCTAATCAGAGTTAATCGCCCGTTATGCAGACTCTTACGGGCCCTGCCCAGTGAGAGCTCCCCACATGGCAATTACTGCCGTCAGCCCCAGCAGAGCCCCCCGCTTCCAGGCCACAGCCAGCAGCGGCCGAGACTCAGCCCGAGCCAAGATCAGCATCTCCAGCTGAGGGCAAAATGATGTGGAGCAGGCTCAGGGACATGTAAAGCTCAAGCTGTGGGAGACAAAAACAAGGGCAGTTATAGGAGAAGAAGACGGGTCTGAGGTGTCCATTTGAGGGGAGAGCGTATATTGTAGGACGTGAGGATGTAGGATTGCAACAGTGTAATCCTTCACAATAAAAAAAAATAATGTTCTCCTAGAAGACCCCAAAAAAATAACCACTGTTATTTGTTCAAGATGACACAGCGTATCTGGGTAGCCAGGAGGGACAGCACGTTGCTACAGCACATAATAAAATCACAGATTCTAAAAAAAATAAATAGGACAGTTACATACTGTTGTGTAAATTAAGACAAAATGTACCATATTCTGTCAGCAGTGAGCAAATATTTACAGCATTTATATTTTAACCATAACCTTGTGTCTTGGTACTGCCCATTTTTTAGCTCCTGAACTCCTAGACTGTACAGAAATATATATGCATGCATATTTTCTTTTTCTAGTAAGAGATCCATAGGCATGGGTAAGAAGAGAACAGTATTAATGCCAAGATACAGCACACAGAGCTATAAAAAAAAAACCTTAAAACATCCATGACTGTGCAGAGGCAAATTTATCCTCAGGATGTATATTTTTTAGTTGCTAGGAAAAGCATAAATTAAGAGCGGTGTGCATACCCATGTATTTGAGTCAACCACGGCAACTCAAGTCAAATATCGGCTGAATCAAGACCACAGGATCTGGTTTAGGGATGAGCATTCCTGAGCATGGTCTGTGCAGTCCCAGCACCGGTCTGTGCAAACCTCCACAGGGGCTACCGCTGTGCCTTCAGTGTCAGCACCTTTGCCCAGGATGAAATCCGAGGGCTGATAATGGTATCTGAATACAAAACACTGAGCCACAGATCAAAGGGTTAATTCCATCAATTCAGAGGGAAGCACAATAGTCTTTTTAAAGACTACTAAACGATGCTGTTGTTAAACCAGCACCATCCTGACTTTCGAGGTGAATATTCGCTTTGAATGCTCAGGAGTCAACAAAAATTACAAAGTAAATCATTCAGCTTTCAATACTGTGGAGGTTTATATTTGTTGTAGTTTTTGGCAGTAACGAGGGAAAATACTTTCTTAAAAGTACTACTGATTTTCAGCCCAACACTTCCTTGAATGTGTTGATTTAAAGACGGAAAGGGCAATGTTTATGTCCAATTTTTTCAAATTATAATAATACGCGGTGATTGGAAATTTGATTATTCCAAAATTAGATCCAAGATAGGCTATCAGTAACAGGAAGAAGTACAAGTAGAGCCAATTTTCATTTAACCGCAATTACAGAGTGCAAGCTTAATAAATGTTCTTTCCATGCAATGCCATTCGCACTATCTTAGAAAATATGAAGCCATTCCAGGGACTGAAACTGGAAAAATTAGCTGCTAGTGGCAAACTGGATTTCCAAGTACCACATGGCTTACTGTACTGTGGTGTTAGCCAAAGCTTGAGGCCTCAACAAGGTAATAATAAAATTCACTATGATGTCAGTTCAGAGCCTTTTCTTTTTTTAAAAAAAAAAAAAATCTCAGTTCTGCAGTTTCAATTTTACCAAAATAACTGATGACAAGGAAAAAACTGCTTTACCATACTTTCCTGACTACATCAGTGAAATATATATTTAGATGTCTTTGAATTCGCTCCATTTAGCAAGGCAGCTATCTGAAATGACTCTGAAAGGTTTAAGCTGTTTGTACATGTTAGTATTGATTTTTAAAATTTGCCTTTCAGGAGAAAGTATATTTTTCTGCCTGTAACACTAATCGCAAAATGGCCGGCTGCCAGCAGAAGAGAGATGCTGGTCTGTTAACCTGGTATTTGGAGTAGCAAAAATCAGCAGTTACAGAAAGAAGAGACTTGAGGTGATTTTACAGGAACTGCACCATTTGCCAGCACAACGCTGTCAGCTCTGTAACTGGAGTGAGAGAGTGTTAGGATATCACAAGCAGCCTGACGAGCAGGGCATTTTGCACGGCTAGTATTGCAGGTTTGCAGAAGGAAAGCAGGAAAAATGAGAATTCATTTGATGAAAAGCTCTGTTCTTTAAACGAATGTTCCTCAATTCTTGGTGCTTCCCTGGATGGTGTCTGGTCTTTCTTCGCTGCCTGGAAATTCTCAGATGCGCTGGCACAACCTAGTGCTTGAGTGCTGCAATAACACGCTAAGCGGGGAAAGCTCATCACGCTACCTACCTCCATCAGGATTTTAGATATAGCTGCAAATCCTTTTTCTATTTAAAGTCCTGAAGTCCTTGTATTAAAAAAGAAGTTGCTGAGCCTAACTGACAGCACAAACTCACTCCTTAATTGTTTCCTCCTTGATTAGAGGCAGAGTCACAACAAGGAATTTAAACGGCAGCGGAAGCGGTTTAAGCTGATGAGGTATTTCTGATAGTCATGCCTTCTAAGCAGATTCACTATTCCTCTTGCAATGAGAAAAGAGAAAATGCTGCTGTGCTCTCACTGAGGTCAGACACCAACTAACGTATATCTTAAATGAAATCAGCTACCTTCAGAAAACCTTCAGCAGCATATGACCAGTTAAGAGATTAAGGGAGAGAGCACATCTTTGAATGCCTTACCCAGAAAGGAAGTAGCAAAGAGACTCAAGATCATTACTCTAGGTGGGAGGAAAGGTCATTACAGCGAGATCATGAAAGCAAGGTCCAGGAGAGCAAACATTGCAGGTTCTTTCCTCTCACAGGGGCAGAAAGCTCTCTACCAGATAACTGGAACGAAATCTCGAGTGAAGTCTTTTATACAAATACCACCTCCATCCCACAGAATGGAAATGATTAAAGCCTTTAGTTTTTCATCTATTTAACAACAGAGCAGTGTTGAAATGGTCTTGGTTACGAACCAAAGGGTAGTTCAAAATTTCCTTAGAGACATTACTATTTTAAGCGGTTTAACATAAAGTGCATCATATAGTGATTGCACACCATATGCTTTCAGTGTTTTGGGGAGAAGAGGCTGCCAGATGGGCTCCGATACTTCCAGCTTGAAGTGTCTGAATGGAAAAGATTAGAAGAAAGAAGATGTGCCAGGATCACACTAAACAATTCTGTTTCTTATTTTGTAAAGTACGTGGCAAATGCAGAGCTGGCAAGTTCTTTACTAGATGACAAAGATATTAACAAAGTACAAGTTGTACAGGATGCTCAAGAAACTAAAGTATGACAGCCCAATCTGAGCTCTGATAATCTATAAATGCAGTAAATTTGTAACCTAAACTAGTGGTTGTCTGTTCACTTTCATCCTTCTGCCATTACGCGGAAAGAAATTACTTGGGAATAATTCTCCTGCTTATCTTACAGACTGATTCAGACAAAAAGGACAGAGAGGATGATACCTAAAACCAAAGGCACCTCCTAGCATCCATAAAAAAATAAAATTGTCAAAAAGCTCATTTAAACCTTGTAACTGTTTCAACCTTTGCAGCAGCGCTGTATTGAAGCTCAGAGAACAGGCAGGTGGGGGAAGGTGAGTATTTGGGTAGATCTTCTATAAAACACCTGGGCACTATGGGAGACGGAGAGATTCTATACCTAGAATTTTCTGTGTTATGACCCAACATCATTCAGTACTTCACTCTTGGAGATCCCATGTGGGGGAGCAGATGTGGTCAACATGGTAACAGACCTCCCCTGCCTTTTTGCAAGGGTTAACCCTGAGGTCCTGGTCAAATTCTACCAGAAACAAGTTTAGAAAGGTGCTTAATAATAATAATAATAAAATAAAAAAATCTTATTTTGCTTTTTTAACCCCCACTGGCTTTCTGCTGTGATCCAGCATTCTTCTGGTGCCTTCCTCAACTGCTGCCCTGTACAGACCGAACAAGCTTATTTCACTTCAAAGAAGATGACTGTTTCACATTACCACAAATGAAGGATTCTCACTACTGACTCAAGAAATATTTTGCTGCTAATTTTAAGATACCCTCTTTCATTTCCATCTATCAACTCTTTACCGTAAACAGAGTATTTTCTCCATGCTTCAGTACCTCCATGACAGAAAATAATTAAGACACCTTGCCCACTGCAGAAAGTAGTATCCTGCTGCATAAAATGAGCGATGGGAGGACTGACATAACGACCTGGCAGCTTTAGTCCTACAAAAGAAAGCACTACAAACAAAGCTGCAATACCTGTGACAAAGCTTCCAAGTACTAGCACCCCTGTGTCTTCAACGACAGCACTACTGTGATCAGGGCTGCTGATGGACTGGATGTGAGCAGAATTGTAGGGAGAGGTCACTGAAAGTCAACAAAATAGCTGACAATATGCTTTCTATGCAACTTGCTATGCTTTAGACAGGGTAAAAAGTTGCCTCGTAGCACTGCACCCTCCAGATACTCTCACTTTGCATTTTTTTGTGACACAACCAAATTATTAGCAGGGGCCTCCTTCCCAGAGCACAAACTCCTTGGGAATCCTTCCAGCAGAGAAGAAAAATGCAGTCAGTGTCTATACAGCATAAACTACTCCTTCATGGTGGAGGAGGAGCCATTTAGAAGCAAATAAATCTTCTCTCTTTCTGCTTTAAAAATCAGATGACTGATTAGAGCTATCCAAGCAAGCAGCCAACTGATTAAATTTCTTTTGGGGCTGACTATTTACAAGAGGCTTCTCTCACGCTCTGGAGAGAGGTTCAAGAGGATTATGCATTTCAAGCACTGCGAAGAGGCATACACAGCACTGCCAAAGAGGGAAAGTGCCCCTTTGAGTCTTCTTGTAACTGTGAAGGAAATCTTTTAATTCCTATGCTGGACTTCACAAAATAAGAAGAATGAACTGTATGCTCAGCTTTACTAGAAACTATGGGAGGGACGGAGGGAGGGAGAGAGAGAAGGAGAAAGTGCGTGGAGGCAAAGATTGATTGACACAGTATTTAGGCAACTGAAATGTACCTCTCAGAAACCCTAATGGACATAAATATCAGCGGACAAACAGCACAAAAAGAGAAGATGAACCTCTTAGTTTGCTAAACACCAGTTAGAGAGCTTAACCCTGAGAGATGGTCTGTAGCAGCTGGGGTTCATAGATCCACATAAAACTTAACTTCAGAATAACATTCTTTCCCACACATCTATTTTTATTTTATTTATTACATCCCTTCAATAAAGCGACCTTTTTTCACCTCTTAGGAATGAATGCACTTTTACTTAAGGAACTTTATAAAGATAAACTGATCATAAACCAAGGTGTCTTTTTTTTATTTTCAGTTCCCTTATTGTGTTCAAAACCCATTTATAACGTACAACTTCTTCCTCAGAAAATACTTGATGAACTCTACTTTGTGCTTGGATCATGTGAAACTATGCTAAAACCCAAAATACTGACAAGAATCTGTTTGAGAAATACACTGGCAAACACAGGCCTACTTAAGGAAATACTCATCTGTGTAGGCGCTAATGAGCGAAGGAAAAGATGTTTGGATGAGTATTTAAATAAATGGCAGAAAATACTTTAAATATGTTAAGCAAAAACAGACAGATTACCACATGTACACGATCCCCTGTGTATCAGTTTTTCAACACATCCATGAGTTTATACTTTTATTCAAAGGCACATTTCTACTTACTTGGTTAGTTTATGGCCTTTCATTGCTGCGAGGAACTCTCTCACAGTCTCAGGACTCTGGTATCGACAGGGTGTTTTTGAAATGTACTTCAGTGTCTGCAAGGGATAGGAAGGAAGTATACATTATTTCACAGTTACTATTTGCTTTACCAGTTGTGTATTAAACAAGCTGATTTTGAAAAGGCTCCTTGGTAATAGAAAAATCGGAAAAGTCAATTCAGGTTTTGGGGTTTGGCTTTTTTTTTTTTTAACAGTGGGAAGTGCCTTCATAAATCACTTGCATTTTTCAGTAAGACTATACTAATATTTGCTGAAGGAGTAAGAAACAGGCAATACATAACTACAACCTTATGAAATAGAAATTACATTAGTACTTATCCAGAAAGCACGAATGAATTTACTCTGTAAAGACATGACCCATCTGGCTCATGACACAGACAGGTGGGAATTACAGCACTGACACTTCCCTCTGTGGCTTTGGACAGGTCTTTATCTGATCTGTTCAAAGCCCAAAGTCCCACATGGAAGAGTACAGGAAAGGAGCAAGTTTTAGCTCTGTAGAAAAAAACCACCTGCTGTTTGTGAAAGACATTTGCTTCCTTGGTTTGAAATAATCTCAGCTGATGCTAAGACTGTGATCAAGGCATACATACAGTTGTGCTGAGTAGCATCACTCAGATTTACTTTTGAAACCAGTAAACATTTACAGATTCAAAGCTAGCTTAAAAAGGTACAAAGACACAGGATTTAGGGATTCTTTTTGTGGTGCTTCTTTGCTGTTGTTTTTTTTGGGTGTTTTGTTTTTTGTTTTTCAAAAAGCAGTAGCACTTCAGAAAAGCTGAATGCTATTCACCCTTAAAACCAGGCTCCCTTCTGCCAAGTTTTCATGTGTCACGATACTCTCATTGCAAACCCATAAGTAACTCATTAAGCTCTCCAATCTGTGGTCGTTTTCATCCTGTATATGCATATTTGGCAATGCTTTCTTAACTTTCATAGAAGCAGGTTAGGTGGCTCATCATGGAAATCTGCAAGAATACTGTAGTGTTAGAAATGTTTATCTGACTTGAGATGACTTATCTTTGCTCTGTTTCTTACATCTAACACCTACCAATCTCAGCAAACATTTGCTGAGGTTACATCTGTTTTCTTTATTTAAAATACGACACCTAAAGACAGATAATACAGAACGTAATTTGACCCAAGTTAAAAAAACAAAAAAGTTAATACAAAAACCCCACACAAATTCCAGTTCACAGCTGCCTTTTCACTGGAAGTAGCCTAGAATTTTCCTGAATGTCACTTTGATTAGACCCCAAAATGACGAGTTGAGAATAATGAGCATCAAAAGTCAAGGAAATCCTTGCATTGTCTGCATTGTGTGCATCAGCAACTCAAGGATTTAAAGGAGTATTGTCAATGCTTATTTTGAATTAAGGGAGAAAATCTCCATCAGTTGATACTGCATAGCTACACATAAAGCTTAAAAGTGTCAATACAGCTGACTCATGATGCACTAACTGGATTGCAAATACCGAGACGTGTGGCAGGATGCTACACACACAGATTGTCTAAATATACTACATGCACATATTAGCTATTAATAAAACCCCATAAAATTCTATATGATACTCTTTGAGTGTCTTTCTCAGAAAATCTTTAAACCGAGTATTTCCATTTGAAAAGTCAGAAGCCAAAAAAGCTGAATCAGTATTCACAGAGCAGAAAACAACAGATACTGGGAAAAATGAGCTACAAGATCAGTACGGCAAATAAGAAAATATGCAAATGTATTTCCAGTGTAATTCCATTAAAATCTGCTATCACTTAAAAATGCTAGGTAAAGGAAAACAGACTTCAACAACACGGGATAACTCATCCTACTTAACAGATAAGAGCGTTGATGAAATATGAATCACTGGTGTTCTTAAACACCAGTTTCACTGGAGAGATTTAAAAGCCCAATAAGATGTAAGACAGCCCTCCCTTCTCTGAGTTCCATCCTGACCTTTTCAGATAAAGTGGAGTTATTATACACCAATAATGCCTGACGTGAAATCACCATGTTATCATGTAATAAGATTATTTAATAGGAATAATTTCTTTTGCAGTTTAATCTTTTTCAGCAATTTCAGATGAATTTAAATGCCAGACATGCAGCAAAGCACAGCTCCAGTTTACAAGTTTCATCTAGTTGTTTCAGTACCGATGGATACAAGCCTGCACAGAGCTCATGAAGACGCACTCAGCATGAATAAAAACAATCCTGCAAGATCAAATTTGGGTTTTCTTAGTCACATATAGAGAAAATGTACCTAGAGTTTACACCAGCTTCACTCCATTCACAAAAGCGAGCACCCTATAGTTATTGAGGATGCAGCAATATGACATGGCAATTAAAGCTTTAAGATGTGTTCTGACAAAACGTACTTACAGAATCTCTCTCAGTCATTTCAGAGGTACCGGAAGAGACTGTTAGTCTCCATGAAGATTCAAATTAGATTTTTTTGTAAGCCCCTATTTTATTGAATATGAGGCTCAGGAATTACAACTCTGTACCTTTTCAAACAAAGCCAGAACTAAAACAAAAACAAAGCCTAGGCCAAATCTTATTCACATGAGTAGTTCCACCGCTCAACGGGATTACTCATGCAAGCAAGGCAAAGTGCTTTCAACGTCCTGCCCGTCCTGGCGCTACTCACGCAATGCTCTGACACGGACACAATAGGTCACGCTCCAAGTTTGTTACCAAGTTGTTAATTTGAGATATTGGAAATGTTAATATTTCCATTATGATTTTAAAATTTCATCCTAGCAACAGATCGAACATTTATTACCAATGTGGTATCCAACTGATGTTGCTATCTGCACATGGGATTTTGTTATTCAGGTTGTCCATGTCTTGCTCTTTTGACCAAAAAAAAAAAAAATTTTTTTTTAAACATCTGGTTTAGTGGGAAATAATTAGTTTAATTCTGTTAATAAGAAAACATCTGTGCCTCAGCTTTGAAATCACGATTAGGTGGTTATCATTAGTTCATCAGATGATGGCAAGTTCTGCCCTGGGTCTTAAAAGGATAGAATATTTGGAATTGAAAAAAACCCACAAAACTAAACATTTAAAAGACAAGTGATGATTTATTCTTCTTGTGATTTTCATAAGAGCAGCTGCACGCCTTGACAGCGCTGTTTATCCTACAACCTGAATAAAGTGACCACAGAGACTGTTAGGCCAAAAAAAAAAAAAAATTACTGTGTTTTTTAACAGGGTAAACTTGATGGAAAATTATTAATATACAGAGCTAAGGATGTGAATTACTCCAGGTTGGGGTAACTTGCAAAGGAATTTCACAGTGCTACTCACTTCATACATGATTGTGTTCAGATTCTGCTGACCAGAGCTCTGCTTGTTTTTTCCACTCTCTTTGCGCTGCTGCTTAAGATCAGTAAGTAACTGGAACACCTGGGGAAAAAAAGCATTTGAGAGTATTTTACTTAAACATATTACAGCAGGAAAATATAGATGAACGATGCAAAATTCTACCAACCAGACAACAAAAAGGTGGCTTCTCTGGTGAACGCACCAGCAATTGAAAAATATTTTGGCACCAGAATGATGAATAAGTATGTCCATTGTTTTTTAAAACGTGACTATTTTAAACAGATTTTTAGGGCTTGTTAAATGTTATCCAAGAGCCCCAAAGGAGACCCTATGCTACTTGTTTATCTTATCTCGTGCCCTAAACAGAGTTGGGTCATACCCTGCTGTACTGGCACAGAGCTCCCATTGACATACGAGTGATGCTTGAAGCAAAACATCACACAAGTTTATGGCTCTACTGGATTTGTGATGACAGATGTACCTATAATATTAAAATGGATATGTATCTTGTCTCACAGAGATACAATTTTATATTATCTGCAAAAAATTAAATCTGTCACACTGCCAGGAGCCAAGTAAATAAATGCTTGACCTACAGCTGCTCCTGATATTAGTGATCCTATTGTAAGTTCCAGTGGAGTTATTTATAATAGTAAATGTTACAGTGACCAGTATGGTGTTATGATATGTTAAACCACAAAGATTAAATTAGCTCCCTATTTTATCATAACAATGTAACACACAAGCAGACATTCTTGAAAAGAACGTAATAAAGTTGTCTTCACATTTATGATGCAGTGAATATTGATGGAGGAGCCAGACTCAGAGGGTAAGTCTGAGGGCAAGGAAAGTGGTTTGATTTTTGCAACTGTGCTTTGTCAAATCTGTTGCAACAGCACCACGTCTTTATTCCTCGTATTTATTCCTCCTTCCTTTATTCCAGATGTGCACCAAAGTGTTGAGACAGCATCACAATTACTCTTTTATTCCCATATTAAATCACATTAGGTTGAAACTTCTTCAGATGTTTTGCTTCAGGCTTTACAGTACATCCAGAGCCAATAACCACAGCAAAGTAACAGACCACTTCTTACTGCTTAATCCCTTAATTTCTAACTAGCTTCGTTAAAGATCCAGCTCCAATGGTATTATAAACTGACAAGTCCATAGAAATAAGAATACAAACACTTCTAGATAATGAGAAGTAAGAACATTGCTGGCTACAAATCCTGCAATTATTTTACATTGCATCTTCTATGAAAAAGGAACACCTGTCAATCCTGACTCAAAAACCAAAACCCAAACTAGGAGCTTTTATCTAATAAATATTTGAAGAAAACTTAGCCAGTGACAATAGAACACAAAATAACAACTCCAAACTCACAGAAGAAATGTAGGCATGGAACACACAACACGTCAGCCCTGAATATCCCTTTCAAACATGACTTTCTGTGCAAAATATTAAAAAAAATATTAAAAAAGAAAAAA
>VXAK01017988.1:0-33480 GCA_013399435.1 Arenaria interpres
GAACTAAGTAGTTTCAGGAAGAAGTTCTCAGTCAAGGGATTAAAAAAAGAAAGAAAAATCCAAGATCTGATTGTAATGTTGCTGATAACAACAAAAACACAGCTGAGCCCACAGAAGTGCTGAAAACCTGACAATTAAGCTTTAATTATCTGACAAAATTCAACTCAAGTTGCAAGCATAGCTGCTTAGAATAAGAAGGTAAAGTTTCTGTATTCTCAGGGTAAAATTGATGCCCCCTTGGAGATAATGACAAAATTCATTTGCGGGGAGCATTTAATTTCTTGTCATCAGCAAGGTGTGGTCTGTTAAACAATTTATATTTTCATTTTGAAAGGGTTTAAGTGCAAGAAGAGGTACTTTTTATCCCATGGGAAGCTTGTAATTCACCCCAGTGAAGGCAGTATAGGTGCATGGATTATAACGCGATTCTCAAAGTCTCTCTGTTGATCAGTCCTGAGCACATTCATGGCTTGTATGTGATAGACCGATAGGCCTTATATGAAATACTTGTAATGCTAGCATTTTATTAGAAAACAATGTTGGAAAGATATCTTTTTAAAACCACAATAAAGGTTTCCCTTAAAGTAGAGTTTATTCCAAGGTAGAGACCTGACTATATTACATATAAGAGCTATGTAGAAGAGTTTTAAGAGCTAACTTAGCAGATCTGCAAGGAGCATATTCCTCTTGGTATTTTATTATAATTCTCTAAACATTTATACTTACTGTTGCATAGAAGCTCCAGTGCACATGATAAGTGCACCTGCATTCCTGCAGAACTACGTCATAAATATCTTCAGTCTCATTTATCAAGCAGTAAATTTAGAAAAGAAATGTACTGGAAACTCTTCTCTGTGGTAAGCATGTACAGCTCTTCTCAACAGTAATTTTTCAGATAGCTATATTTGGATATGTGGGAAATTTAAATCCTTTTTGCTTTTGCAAGTCAGCAGGTTTTTTTCTCTTCCCCACTTCATTGAAAGGATAAGATAGGTTATTTTCAATATCAGCTTTCCATGACTGGCAGTCAATACATACAAAGTACTATATATAGCTAACTATTTTAATTAAAATTTTCATTTTACTCGGAAGAGTTTATAAATGGCTCTGATGTCACTAATTTATTTACAGTGAAGACAAATACCTTCTAATTTTTTTTTTAATTATCCTGGTTTGTCCCTCCTCCAAAAAAAAAACAAAAAAACAAATGATTTTTTTTTAGGGTTCTTAACTAAGAGAGATTAATGACATAAGTAAATTAATTGCTTTTTTGTAATATTTTATAATGTTCAGCTAACTTTTAGATTACAACATGCAAATCTAAACACAGAGCTAATTTAAGAAATAAAACTGCAAACTTATCATTAGAAATATATAAATCATTTGCAAATCATTTCCTTTAAGGAGATGGTCACACTGTCACTTCACAAAGAGTCTCAGCATTTAACATTACTACTCCCTAGGCAAACTGGCTGTTACTGTCCTTTTCCAGGCTATCAAATGCCTTGCAGCTAAACTTGGATTTAGAAACATTAGTGCTTCTAGTCCATTCAGAGCAAAGAGCGTGTCTGTCTTTGCCCTCTTTGCTTCCCTGTGCTCCAGTAGTGTGTACCCATCTGTTAGAGCCTTTCTTATCTTCTATTTAGAGTGCAATACCCTTTTGGGCAAGAGCAACCTTTTTATCCTGTGTTAATTCAGCAATGGAGACAAGAGGGTCTTGACCCATAACTAGGATCCCAGGTACTATTGCAATAAAATTAATGGTAATGGTGTTTTTTTAATGCTGTCAGCTGAATTGTTACAAACCTGCTTTGCAGTTTTAACTGTTTGGAGTCCAAAACATGACAAAATGGGTTTAAGCCACTACAGGTGATACATCCCTGTCTTTTTTAAGAAATAAGTACCCTCCTCCATAAGCCATACAGATTACATTACCATGAAACAATGAAATTATCAAAGTGCACAAAAAAGAAAATCCCACAAAATAAAACCTTGAAGAATGTCAGTTTTAAGGCTGCTAGCAAAACTTTGGGTCTGTATGTGTGCAATGTGGCATAGTGGGTAAATTAATCTGACCTCTGCCCTGATGTTCTCACCTGCTCAGGTCTCACCATCAGAGAAATTAATGCTAAAGTCTTTCAGTACTTTATTTACATGGTGATTTCTCAGTCCTAACAGTGAGTATATTAACAGTCCTGACTCTGAATCTGTAAATAGATTCTCCTGGGAGCAATGACAGTGGTAATCAGTATCTTAAAATCTCTCTAAAAGAAAATACTATTTATTTGCAACGGCAAGATCTCAAGAGGACTATATGTTTTATAAAAGCAGTGAAATATGCTACACGTATTTTCATACTGCCTGTTCAACCTCCAGCGATCTGCAAGAGTGGGGCTGTTTACTTCTCGACTCCTCTCTGCTTCTCAAAGCTGAGTAATGCAATAGGTGGTCCCTGAGAGTCAATACCTTCCCTGCTCCTGCTGACTGCCCCACTCCAGCGATCAAGACAATTTTCAGCAGCTTTTACCTGTTCAAAGGCAGCCTCCCAGCTTTGTAGAACAGGGGAGGATGCCTCAGCACAGAAGCTATTTCCCTTAGTAGGTCTAACTACAAATAATGGCAGAATTGCAACAAACCATGCTAGTTTGCACCTGCCTGGGCCATGTAATCACACAGGGGATGATACGACAGTATGGAGTTCAGTTTGGGTCAGTATAGACTGTTGCAGTCTACATGACATCCATTTCTCCTTATCTTCTACACTAATAGAAGAACTAACCAGATAACAGCTTAGATAACAGCTAAGTATGCTAACCCTCGCTGCAATCCTCTCCTTGCTTGCTCTATAGATTTCACAATATCATCTAAATCTTTTCCTCTGTGTTCTTACCTCAGGAGTCACTGAGTTGCTTTCTGGACCAGGACCCTGCCGCAGTCAGGCAGCCACACAGTAAACAGTATTAACACTTTATTTGCTCTTGCCTTGCCTTAATTTTCTAATCCTTGAATCTACAATCTAAATAACATTTTTGAATGTGTATTTTTTTTTCCTATGTGTCATTTGAATCAATGAAGTTGAGATCCAAACACATTTGGCTTTTGTGAGGGGAAAATCAACAACAAGGTATATTTTATTCCAGACGGTATCTTAACATAATAGCAAAACAAGAATTTGCAATGTAATGAAGGCCTGATGTATAAAAGGAATAAAAAATAAAGAAGAAAGCCAGTGTCTTAATGGGAGAACACACTACATGTTTAAATTTTGTGTAAATGACAGCAGTACTGACATAAAACATCTGTGTCTGCAGATCTGACAGGTCTTTTGAAGTGTGCGACATAAGGAAATCCTAAGCATTAGCATTTTTATCTATATCTATATTAGATCTGACAATGACAAATTATTTAGAATAGTTAGGTATAATTAGTTTTACAGAATCTGGCTTGTGTAAAATTTTACAGACTGTAGAATGCCATGACATACTCTCACAACTCCACATCTGTTTCTTTTGCTAAAAGGAGTTACTAGTTAACTTTAAGCACTGTCACCTGATAAAGTACAAAAGAAACACAAATATTTTCCAAGGTATGTGAGAATGGAAGAAAGTCTGGCAAGAAAAGAGTCTAGAATAATTTCTTCATTTTTATATGGAAATTATTTTCTACTCTGGTAGCAGGAAAATCCTTTTATCAAGCACCTGCTCAGTTAAAGGGCAGGAAAAAAGATAAATAAATACAAAATAGGAATATACACAAAGAATGTTTCTAGACTAAAAAGTAAGGCATGCTTGCGCTATAGAAGAGAAGAAAAGCAATTTTAGTCATTATGGCATGTCTATGGAATGCATTATGGCATTCTAACACCCTAGGATCTCTACCTATGTGATGGGGCTGAAAGAGGCAGTCCAATCAAATATTGAAGCAGCTGCTGAAAAGATTTCAAAATATATAGCAAAGGTTTTGTAGGTTTAAACTGGATTGAGACATTGTAATTTGAACAGCCAAGCCATGAGCTTTGAAACCAGACATAGAAATTTCTGAGAAATCCTAACAAAAGATCCTATTACACCAATGTGCAATAGACACTAATGTTTTAGCAAACTGGTTCAAAGCTCTCCAAGGAGGGTCGTGTAACCCTAGAACAAGCTACCCAAAGAGATAGAGGCCTCTCCAGCCTTGCTAGTTTTCAGTTCTTGGATAGAGCAAACTGAATCTGACCTGATTTATTGCTGGGGATTGTCCTGTTTCAGCTAGCTGTCTGGACTAAATAAACCCCAGAGGTTCTCTCCAGCCAACATTTCTTCGATTCAAAGTACAGCAGTTAAGGGTTAAAGACTCTGATGTAATTTCTAATTGACTGAGCAAGGCTTTTATGCACATTATTTGCAATTTTCAATAAATTATACTCTATGGTATTCCCATTACAGAAGCCACGTGGAAAGATCATGGTGTTATTTTACGTCTTGGGACTATTCCCTCTTATGGGGTGTATACTAAGCAGATTTTACCCCTGCATGTGGCACTGGAAATTTCTATTACGGCTGCAGAAATCAGTCCAGATACAGCTTTTCCGCTGAGATAAAAACTGCTTTGTGGAATTAATGAACGATATGTAGGCAATCTGAGGTTAGACGCAGCAGGACACTTTCAACTTTCTCAAATCTCAGGGGCTTCATCCACACACCAGATTTTTACTTTTCACTGAAAAATTGTCTAAAATTTTTGTCTTAGGTACAAAATCTTGGAAATTTATTAATGACTATATAAAAACCTCACACTCTGTTTAATAAGGTACTTTCATCCCTATTTTTTCTTGGCTGCAAATCCAATAGGGTATCTCAGTCCTGGGGTATTTTATGATTGCTAAAATTGTTCAATCAGAAGGCAAAGTATGGTGTGCAAAGGAAAATATAGTTTAATCAAGGCACTGAACCTGTAGAAAAGAACAGCAGGGAAGAATGGCAGAATAAAACCTACTAAGGCCCAAAGCAGCTGAAATACAAATTAACATTAAGCTAAATGCGAAGGAAAAGTTTCAGTTCAGCTCAGCAAATGACATTTTGACTTGGCACAGCTCCATCACAAAAACAGTGGTTCGGGTTTTCAAATGCAAAATTGAATTATTTCCACATAATTAATTTCTATGGATATTGCAAAATTTAAATTTATATTTTTAATTCTGAAATGGTCTGCTATACACAGGTCTAAAATGAGGGATGCTAATAAAGAAAACCTTTCCTAGAAAGTATGTTTTATATGTAAAACAGGCAGAAAAGTAGGGCCAGGTTTTCAGGCAAGTCTTTATAAGACCTTCCTTTGTCAGTGTAGCTCTTACCATGTATAAACATGTTTACACACACGCTTCCAGCACATGTCCGGCTAATTACAGTTGTGTGTATAAAACTGCCTTGTAGAAGTTAAATTTCTCTGTGTCTATTCTAACAGACTGACAAATGAGTGAAAAACAATGTGCCTCTGCTTGTATTGTACTAAAAATTGGGCATAACTATGATTATTTGCAAATAGGATTTCCTCTTCAAAAAAAAAGAACCTTCCCTCCCCTAGTTATACTTATTCAAAAGTGTAACCCAATCAGCTAAAAGAAAAAGTCTTATTTCATAAATAATTCACACTGTAAGATTCTTCAAATTGGGCCTCATATATAGTATCCCACACCAGAATTATTCCAATAATTCAGGTAAGGTATCCAGCAGATTTTGAAGAAATATTTTTTAGCTGTTTTGAAACAAGTAATTACATTTATTCACTATAATTTCTTTATGATTTCAATGAATTTACCTATTTTAGTTCTTACATGACTAGATATTTTGAACCTTAAACATTAATTAATGGAAAATGTACACATTGTACATACAATTAAAATGTTATTTTTACTGAGGAATAAAACTAAGTAAAAGTTTTAAAAAAGGATTTAAAAAAACCTTTGCAAATATTTAAAAGCTTTCTAGTGGAAG
Source organism: Arenaria interpres (assembly GCA_013399435.1). Taxonomy (NCBI): domain Eukaryota; kingdom Metazoa; phylum Chordata; class Aves; order Charadriiformes; family Scolopacidae; genus Arenaria; species Arenaria interpres. Next base: position 5,976 of record VXAK01017988.1, read on the forward strand.
GTACTCTCCCAGGGTTTAAAATTTCTGTTTCAACTGCCTTAGAATAAATCCTCATCACTGTAAAATACTTCAGTACTGTGGTACATCCTTGTCTTTTTCAAAGGATGTACAACATAACAAGTGCTGTTTGTAATTATTTGTGAGAGGAACACTTTAAAAAGTTTCAGAGCTTCAAAGAAATCATCTTGTTTTGATTGTCTAGTTTATTCCTATTTATTATCTGTGTATCACAATCCAGGGGCTAATTATTTCATGTAAGCGCTGCAAGAGTCTCTTAAATACTGATGCCACAAAATACTTTACAAGTGGTAACCATCAACCATTTCCTTCATATATTAATTAGAAATGAATTTTCATTCCCCACCCAACATACAAAATAAACAGGTGAGTATACAGGTGTGTGTATTCCACGCAACAATGGACCTTCAACACAGATACCCCAGGTCAACAGAGCATTATAATTCATTTTACTAAATTGAAGATATCAGCACTAACGCTTGACACAACTGTATTTTTTTTAAATTCTTTTTCTTAAAGTTGCCTCTGAAAAACCAAAAAGGACCATTGTTCCAAAGTAATGGGTTCTGATATTATTCTGTTATTACCAGTGACAAAAATTTAAGAATACCCACAATCAAAAACATAACCAAGCAGACTGAAAGAGAGATTAAAGTCAAACATTCAGGTACAGAGATGACAAATTGAAATGAACAACTAATCATGGCTAGTGAATTATGTCAATTTAGTCAGCGTGAATTTGTTTCCTCCCCTGCAAGGATTCATAAATCTACACATGCCAATCCAAACCTGATGGATGCGAACATTTGGAGGGGTGAAACTAGACCAATATTTTATAGTAGAATACAGATTTCTTCATCAACAGCCTCGGAAATTCACAAGTAGTCTCTCCGACTGTGAAGAGGATCCACTTAGTTCTATGAATGCAACAAAACAGTCTGAACTACTTGACAGACATGATCAAAACAGACCAGGGAGTGCTGGGGACCTGGGCTGAACCTTGCAACCTGCCTGGCAGCGTGAGAGTGGGTGCCAGCTGCTCTCTTTCCCAAGACTCCATTTGTAGTTCATTAATAATAAGTTGAACATTTGTTGAAATCACTAGAAGCTGTTTTATCATAGATCCAGACTCAAACTCCAGAAGGCAGCTCTGGAACCCAGAAGTAGGTACCTGTACCTGCATGCACCAAACACGTCAACTGGGTCCAAACCCTGATTATTCTTTAACTCTACAGTTTTACCTCATGTCTTTTGTTAGCTCATCTTCCTGACAGTCCCAGTACCTGGAGATCTGTGATCACACAAAATCTCAGCTTTCATAACTTTTTAAAATTAAGTTCCTGGTCACCAATGTGCTAAGAATATGTTGAAAATAGGAATCCCAGAGGGTTCAAAAGCAGACAGACAACTACACATTTGAAAAATCTCATTACTTTTTATACTTTTTGTTCTATTTTTTGAAACTTGGATTTGATAAAAACTGCTCACATCACACTCAAACCCAAATTTATTGATTCTCTATCAGCAGGAAACGTACTGAGACAGAGCTAGAATGATCCGGTACCGTTAATAGCTAAGACAATTAATATATAAAAAAGAAAAATAAAAACTAAGCCTCTATCCCAACTTTCACACCAACTCTTTTGTCACATTGAGCCATTTAAGTAATTAAACTGCTTTGCAAAAACTTCATGATACATGAATATTCACCTGCTTCTACACTACATGATGAGGATTAATACAACATAAGAACACTGAGCCCAGAGTCAACTAACTATTGTTTTAACAAATTATACTTATCTTGACCAAGAATGGGAGTAATTATGCTGATTTTTCCAATTATTTCTATTACTTACTCCATGGTTTTGCTGGGTCCAAGACCACCACAGACATGTGTTAGCTCACTAACGTACGTTATTTGAGGAAGAACTAGCAGATACACATATCAAAAACGGTCTTTCTTCTGAAAAGGTAGCCTGAGTTTTAACATGAATAAATGTACCAATGCCACAAGTATCTCTTGTCAAGGATATGCTTAAAACTGCACCTTCAGAATTCCCGGCAAAATATCTCAGGATCTTAAGAAAATTAACAAAGACTACCTCAGATTTCTTAGCATAAGCTTCGAAAAAACTACCCAACACCAAAAACTTCCCAAGCTGTTGAACCTTGAAGGAGTTCCAGGGCAATGACTCTCCTAATGGATATTCCAGCTTGATGCTGACTTACAAAATTCTGGGAAGACTGAAGCTACTGGAGAGCCACAAAGGACTTGGACAGAGTTTAGGAACCCAAGCTCAGAGTGTAACATAAAGTTTTCACCTAAGACATCAGACACCTACATTTTGGACAGTCCGTATCAGCCAACTTCTGCATTGGGCCAGAAGTGCCACCATCTTTGTATGATCAAGACACTCACAGCATCTCTCCTATCTGTACCCAGTGGGGATCTTCCAGTCACCTTGCCCCTGCATCTAAATCCACTGAAGAACTCAACGGGGAAGGTAGTTGTAAACTCTTGTTCTTCCTCTCTCACCCACCACAGTATAAGCTCTAGCAAATTTAATTGCAAAAGAGTATGTGGATTGTCATTTCACCTAATACCTCATTAGTAAAAAGAAACTTGAAAGACTTCGTATCTCTGTTCTCCTCAGCCTTGGAGAGTTCAAACCTTCACCTCTAGCCTCACCTGGACACTGCAGACTGGGTGGAGACTCAGGCATAGGCTATTCCTCTGTGGAAATCACACCAGTTTGTGAAGGAAAAAAACAACCATGACTCAAGAAAGGGAGCTGCCCAGAAAGAAAGCCAAATGAAATAATCCATATACCAGGACATGGTGCTCTCTTAAAGATACATACCTTAAAGCCCTGTACCTGTATCTTCTGTACTTTAGACAGAAGTTCCAGTGCCTGAACCTCATGCTGAAGAAAAGTGAATTTCAGTAACAATGCCTCTTCCTCCTTCTGTGACCAAAGGAAATCAGTGGCTTCTTGTTTTGTTTTTCTCCGTAACAACCTACTTCACCTCTGTGCTCCAGATGGAGACAAACCCAGGCTGCTTGTGCAGACTCAGAGGAGCTCATGAACTGCTGCAGAAAGGGGCAATCCTTACTAGCACAGGTGTAGCACTGAACAAACAGGTAAACTTTCAGAAAACTCAACACTACTACATTTACCAGTTTGGATCAACACTATTTGAGGGATTTCTATGTTAAATTCTGTTACATGAAACATACATGTCCTTCAGTACCTGTGAAAAGGACTTATAACTCCCCTGCAGCCCAACACGAATCATATAAACCTCGAGTGAAAGGGCCTAACCGCAAAACTCTATTTTCAGTGTTTCCTGCTAGTTCTGTTCAGGTGCTATGCACCCCATTCTGCACCTAAATCTGCCACCCATTGCCCTGAGAGCTAATTCAGGGTATAAATCCTTCACTGGGAGCCAGGCATCCACGTCCCTTTAAAGGCTCTGACTGCAAGTGTGTGATAAACAAAATTCTATTGCAGAGTACAGGAACGTACAGTGGTTCAGTCATGACTGAGTTCTGTTTTTCAGAAGTGCTGTAAATTATAAAACTAATAGAAAATGAGTAAAATCCTGAGATGAGAGTAAAGGTATTTTATTGAAATAAAGATTTAAATAACTGAAGAATAATCTTTACAGACTTGATTTGTAAGCTTGTCCCAAAGTAAACACATATACTTTTTTTTTCATAAAATCATGGGGAGTTTTTTTGTTGTGTGGTGGTTTTTTTTTGTGTGTGTGTGGTTTTTTGTTGTTTGTTTTGGTTTTTTTTTCTTAATTTTGCTTTGATAGCAACTCCTCCATAGCTGGAATGTTGTAAGTAGTACTGTGGGTGGACTAATATAAAGTTGCAGCTGATTTTCTGGTGGACAGGAAGGATTTTTTTTCAAGACAATTACACAAATTATACCTGACAACTTAGACTATCTAAGGGAACCAGCATCCTGACTCTTGGCCTTCTCCTAATCTCCTCACTACACTCAAGACAGCTGAGTTTCAACAGCTCATATGGTTCCCACAGAATGAATGCCTTTAGCAACAGGAAACATTTTCAATATTATCTGTTTCCCATAGAGACAGATGGAAAAGCCATTTCTCATATTTGATAAGAACTTGAAGGGGAATAGTGTGATATATACTAATTCAAAACAGCAGACAGCAAAGAAAGAACCTATCCCTAAATCTGATACCAGTTAAACCTATAGAAATGAGAGCCAATGCGTTGAAGCCAATGGAATTCGAGTGGTAGGATCAGCCAGGAACCACAAAACAGTCGAGCCTCGGCTCCATATCAGCTAACAGAAAATTAATCTTACTTTTACAGGTTGCTGAAAATCACGCCATGTCTCAGGGAAGTATCTGTTTCACCAGTGAGAACAAATGAGGGGAACAAGGTGGAATGTGACAGAGAGGAATCTGAAAATGCTAGAAGGGAAAAGCAGGACAAGGAGTGTACAACTGTCTCAGACGGGTGGGAATGACCATTCCAGGACTCACGTTTTTATCAGACATTAGAGTCAAGCTGCTGCACATGGAGCAAGTGCTTCCTGAGATGGAAGAACTTGCTGAGTTAAAGGTTTCTAGCACCTGAAAACAGTGCCCATACTGCATATCTTCCAAATACTTCATGTAATCAGTTAAAATAGCAACTCTAGAGCTAAGCAAGAGATCCAGATTTTAACATTATACTACACTGGTACATATTCCAATGGCACCACGTTATGACAGTTCATGAATAATATTCCCAGACACTACATCTTTCTCATTGTGCAACTACGTTTCTAAATTTATTAATGTAACCATGTTTTTAAACTATTTGCAATGAGAATGTTGTCTGAACAAGGACAAAAAATAAAATAAAGGCTTATAATTAGGCCCAGGAAGAACAAAGCAAATACACTTTTCGGTTCTGGGTATTTTCATAGGGAGAGCTTTATCACTCCCATTGCCCCAATCCAAATGCAAATTAAGCACCTCATTTGTTTAAATTACCCAGAGAAATAGATACACAGAAGCAAATGCTACTCCCACTAAAGTCAATGTTGTGAGATCTGGGCTATGGTGCATATCTGATGGCACAGCAAGGTCCAAAGTATGATGTTAACAGTACTGCAGCTTTAACATGTTTGCTTTAACCTTGGTCTTGAAATCTGTGCTGCAGGCTTTCTGAGGAAGCACTAAATGGAGCAAGGAAGTTGCTAAAAGCTTTTTTCTCCCTCTGCCTCTCCCCCCAAAACCAGAAGCAAACATAAAAAACAAAGAAATCTTTTTCTTCCAGGCACAGTTTTCCTTTCTTAGAACAAACCTGTCCCTGTATTTCAGGTGGTGTATGCATTGCAGCATCCATACCCAGGCTACCATTTTTTCAGGTGGACAACACCTGAGACACTCCAGTGAAGAATAAAAGCATACTTTCCAACGGAGAGACACATTCATTTTCATAAAAAAGTATAGGAATTGTATTTTTTACATTGTATTTATTAATTCTACCAATTAGAAAGCCTCCTAATGCTTGGAATGAACTTTGCATAAGACTTACTGGTGGAAACTTGAGTCTCCAGTTTTGATATTAATGTAATAAAATTAAAATTTTAAAAATTAACACCTGTAAATACAAGACTAACAATATTATACTGCTTTGCCTGCAGTAAGAAATGTTTTACATGCTCTCCAAAATGGTACAAAAATTTCCAGTTGAGGCCTTTATGCAGCAGAACAGAATATCCTCAATGTCTTACAATAACACTACCTTTATTATACCCCAAGCAAGATCTCTCCTGTGTGCATTATTTGTTTGTGATTTATTATGATCTCCAGATCTCATTTAACTTTGCTTAGTCACTCATGCTCTAAATCACACCTACCATTCTCTCCTCAATATATCACCTACCTGGATGCTGTGAGGTTTAGCAGACTGGTCATTTGAAGCTTTCTTAAGGTGAAAAGAAAGGCTGGCTACATAGGATCAGCTGTGTATCACCAGAGCAGCAAAAATTATAGCGCACAGAGGGCCAAGACTAAACTTCATTGTGTTTCGCCAGCAAGTAGTTTGCATGTGGAGAGCAACAGAATTTGCACTGATTGAAAAAATTACATAATCTTATTTTTCTGCTCGTATATGTAACACAAAAGCTTAAACAGAAGTTTTATCAGTTGAAATGGTCTTTGCAAAATAGTGGCTTCGTACCAGGTATCTGGAGTTTTCTAAGCTTTTTTTTTTAAAAAATAAATTTCTAATATGTTAACATTTTAAAAATGTTTCCCCTAAAAAAACCCAACAAAACAAACGAAAAAATTCCCAAACAAATCTCCAAAGCCATAAAATATTTAACTTAGTGCTAGAAAGAACTTAGAAATAACCATTCTGACAGATACAGAACTAATATCCATAGGAGCTCTGCTGGAGTCACTGCAGTATAATTTTTATTATACATTTATAGCATCTAAATATTTTAGAGACTATTCATGAAGGTAGAAGCGTAACTTTCCACACAAAAATGCAAAACCACACTTTTGGAAAAAACACAAAATGACAACAGGCTGTAAGCTCAACAGAGAAGCCCTTTTGTCACTAAGAAGTGTCTTGTCCCATCCCTGGGGAGGTGCATTGCCTGCAGCTGTCCAGGGAAAGTCACCACGTCTCATGTTGAGATGAGCCAGTGGCGAGAGGCTTTTAAGGAGCAGTTCCTGCCTAGGAGCCCGGTAGAAGATGATCAGTGCTTGATAACACAAATACCCCTCTCTCCTCTGTGGGATAAGACTTCTGTAAAATGGCTCTCTTCCAGTTAAATGGGGATTTGTTCTAATGAGGCTGTTGGGACATTTGTTTATTACTGCCATTGCCCAAGAAAAGACAAAACTGAGGGGTGAAACTTAATGTTTTCATAGCAATAATGCCAAGAGCCCCAGGGGCAATGAAGAGAATTTCCTGAATGCGGCCTCAGCTCAGGGAAAATGGAGAGGGACAGGCTGCATGGGGAGCACGGCCAGCAGCCCCACTGGGGAGCAAGGATGCAGCCCATCCTCATCATTGGGACTGCAATGAATGCTTTGAAATCAGCCATCATTTGTGGCCTACATAAACTGTGTCTTCATAGCTTCTTCCTGCCAGAGAGGCTCTTCTTTTTATTATTATTATTACTATTATTATCTGGATTTGTTTTTCTGTTAGCAGTATTTGACCAATTTGTGCACAGTGGGCTTTCTTTGTGTATTCTCCCCTACAGCTGCAGTCTTTTCTTTGAGAAGCTGGCACTCCATGAGGAGTTCAGCAGCAGGTCACAGACCTGGTTTACAAAGGGAAGGAGAAATAAACAACCAACTAGAAGAATAAAAAGACTCCACAAAGCTTTCAGTAACCTGTGGACAATCTGGAGAGATGTATTTATTGGACTTACTTTCTTCTTTTCCTCTTCCTGACCCAGCATCCTCACCTCATCTGAGGTCAGGCACCAATAACATGCTTGTAATTTTTCCTTCAGGCTTACAGTTATTAGATGGTATTTATATAGATGGCAATGGGGTGAAGAGAGAAGAAAGAAATTAAAGGAGATAGGAAGAGGACATACTGCAGTTTGAATGCATGGTACTGAGCCTTTGGTCACAGGTGTTTGCATCATTCCCCCACCAAATATTTTTTTTCTGTTGGGAAACTGTCTCACCATTAGATACTCTTTGTTTATGAAGAGATATGTGCATCCTTTTCCTCTCACAGATAGAAATAATTTGGAGTATGTAACTATGTTTTTTAATCATGTCTTTAGTATCTAACAGCATAAAGAAAACTAGCAGGGCTTCCCCCTTCCAATTCATTTTATTGCTGGTCTTGTTTCCTCTCCTGCTTCAGTGAATGCATAATAGATTTAGGCTAAAGGTAAATACAAGTAAAATTAAAAAGATAGAACACAAGAAACAGAAACAAAAAGGAGAAAAAGGGATGCTTGATATTTATGTGGCATCTGAGAAAAACAGCAAAAGAAATGCACCTCCACAGTAAAGCCAGAATGACCCACGTGGGAAGATGTGGAGTATCAGCTGTTGCACCAGTAGGTAACACACCGTCAACAGCGTACAAGTACCTGGAGATGCCAGGCTCCTATGCAACGTGTGTTGTTTCCCCATTATACCATAATACCTGGGTACAACCCTTAGAAGTATTAATAAACCTTAAACCAAAAAGGAGAAGCTTAAAATCAAAATAGTCAATCTGGGACACTCAATGAAATCAGAATGAAGGTTGGGGTAGAAACTAAACATTGGATCCAAAATTAAGCATTTCAAAACCATTTCTCCACTGATAAACACCTCATCTGCTGTGCAAAAAAGCAAAGCCTGTAAATCAGCTAGACAATATTTCCAAAGGGAGTTTTTAACTTGAAGGCGTTTCAGGGCCTATCTGTTTCAATGTATAGTGAGGAATAATCAGCTCACGCAAGGGAATGCCTCTGTTGAAGAATTTGCATAATTTGCAAAAACAGGACAGCTCTTCTACACAGTGTATATAGCCCTTTCCTATCCAGATCTTCAATTTCCCACACATTGAATCACTCTTGAAAATCTCATTTTCTACTTTCCCCATTTTCTTCTGATTTTAACTCTCTTTTTCACATTTACCTGAAGTTCAGAGTAGCAATCTCTTCCTTTTCTCTACAACAGCATTAAATAATTGTATAAGATTAAACAAAAAAGGAAATATTGAATGACTTATACATGTACTTTTATATATTTACATACATATATGTGCATATATACACACATATGTACATACATATACGTATATATATACATGTGTATGTGGAAAGAAGAACTTACCTATGTCCCAGGTAAGAGGGTTATTCTGTTCCATCTCTCTTTTCCCTATGACATACCAAATGCAGGCCATCCAGTGAGCAAGCAAGGCAAACATGGACATGAGAAGCGTGAGAACAATTGTGCTGTGCTGGGAGTAACGATCCAACTTCTGAAGGAGACGCAAGAGGCGTAGTAACCTCACTGTCTTTAGGAGGTGGACAAGAGAAACCTGGGAGCACAGGGAGAGAAAACAACTTGTTAGCGGTTGACTTCTATCACACAGCTCTCTTGCTTCGATGAAAGCTCCTAAAGCTCTGTGAATTTTTGCCCACTTTTCATTCAGTTACATAGTTGTTTACTGCACTCTACTAAGTTGGGGTCTGAAAAAGCTTGCATTAAAACTTCTAATGCTACTGTTTAAATTGCTTTGCCTAAAATATTATTGACTTTCAAGTACACGTGGCAAACGTGCTCAGCACCCTAAGGCGTACATCAGTTTATGAAATATATGGGCTCTGGCCTCAGAGGAGATGCAGCAATTCCTGGATGACCCCATCCCCTCCAGAGCATCCTCCAATCTACATCCATACCAGACTGTGCACAGCTCCCAGTTTTGCATGGAATATACTTGGCTCATGTTTTAGCTGTTGGGTAGATTTAACAAACAACATGCAGATTAAGATCCTAAATATTTTTAATTTAATTTTTTGAAGATTAAATAGGCATAGTTTTCATTAACAGTAAGATTCTTTTTCCCCTTCATTAATGAGACATTAGGATTAATGCCTATTAGGTACCTGGCTGATACAGGATACATGCATCAGCTAGAAAAATAACATCAAACTTTACATGTCTTCCCACAGCCTTCCCAGAACACTGTAATGAGCTCTCTGAAAAGAAGGTCTAAAAGCACAGCTTGGTCAACATCCTTTTCCTTTGCTAATCAAGAATAACCTGAAGTTAAGCCTTTCTGTTTCCGTTACCAAAACTAATAATCTGAAATCTTAATTTTGTAAGTGTGCATTTGCTAAGAGCTAGGTCCAGGCTAACTGATAAATTCTGTAACACGGGGTATTTCAAATTTATTCATGAAGACTTAAATATTCATTGATTTTATTCCAGTCTCAGGAATTAAGTAGGTGGGAAACCTGTAAAAAAGAAAACACAAAATCTACAAACATTCTTTTTTTTTTGCTACTACAGTTCTGATAGTGCATAAGTAACTCTCCCATGAAATTCTTCATGCAATATTTACTGCCCATTATTTCACATTTTTTTTCTCAAGAACCTTTACATTTTTTTTCATGTACATAGCAGAGGAAAAGAGAAAATCAACAAAAACATGACTCTTTTTAAAAATACTTTGAAGTTCACTGCTGTCAGGAATAAGATCTTATTAGAGCATACAAACAATCACAAGGTCTTCTCTTCTTGCATTTGTTTTATCCATCTTATGTCATCTACAATAAGTCAGTGAAATTATTATGTCTGTGGCCTTAAAAACAAGAATATCTGCAAGTGTGGGTCAGAAGGTTGAAAAATATTTAAAGGAATTGCCTTGCTTGCATTAATATAATCATGCAACTATTAAAATATAATTATTCTAATTGAATGTCATGCCACTGTACCAACTGCCTCTTTTTCTGTGGTAGTTCATTTGCCGAAGTCTCCTTTTCTTCTTTCTCATCAGCTTGTTTGAACCAAACATGGCTTTGTTGCACTCTTAACGTGATTCCTACCACAACTCACTCTTCAAGGTCTTGTAGTAATATAAACATATATATAATGACTGTGTATGTACTATCGCCTTCACATTGGAGCCTTCATCTTTACATGGCTACCTATGTTCTACCACATCACAACCAAATAATAACTTCGGTGAATTTATTTTTTTATTCAATTCCTACAAATAAGAAATTTCAAAAGGGCTGTGACAATAAGTGTGCCCTGCCAGTTATCACTTGTGACTAAATTGTGACCATTTTTATGAAGTTACAGAACACTGAAAGATGTAAAACAGTGAATAAGATATCTAATATTCTTTTTAATGTGGAGATGTTTCAATTTAAGGCCTAAAGATCACCTTATTTCACAATAATTTCTGCAAAAATTTGAAGACAGATGTAATTAATCATATGTCATTACTCCAAATTTTCTCATTAGTCATGCCAAACGCTCTTCTTGTATTGTGTCCAATCTGTCATTGGAAGACCTGAAATGCCATCAGGCAGCTTTCTTTTCTGTGTCACAAATTTAGAAAGACAAAATGAGGAGTCAGCACTCATGCTTGTGCCTGTGTAGATTTTGCTTTGCCCACAGATATAAAACCATCTAAATTTTCCATTTAGTTAATCATTTTAGACTAGCTGGGTTAACCTTTTTCTGTCAAAATGATAGAGACAGAATTTTATCTAAAACTAACACAAATTCAATCATAGCATAGTACTGAGAAAAACTGAGAAATAAAGTTGCTACAAAGTGAAATGATTAAATTCTCTGCTTGGAAGAATCATCTCCTACGGCAAAAAGGAATTAGTAGGAAACATGATACATTTTAAGAAATTACTATTGGCAAGGATCTTTAATCCTTTTTTTCTGCTTAGTTAGTTGGTTTTCCTCAAAAAAATGATACTTTTGCTCTATAACCACCAATAGTTACTCAGAAAGGAACAAATTCAATCATTATAATTAGTGCTTAATGGCCTGTTTTTTACTTTGACAGCATTTTGGACCACATTTCCACAGATTAAGAGATCCTTTATGTCACATGAATACAAGGATGGAAGGAGCTGGGGTCTCAGCAGGCACTGACATTAGGCAGGAACGTGCCTGAGGTCTCAGACCTCCAAAGAGTCACACGGTAGAGCCAACTCATACAGCTTTTTTTCTTTCAAAATATCTCCAAGGATGGTGAGAGATCACAGCTTTTTCACGCACTCTAAATCCACAAATCTCCAACTGGAGGATGACATTTGTGTGCCATACATACATTGGTATGTATGGCACTATACCTATAGCTCGCAGAATTTAGAGCATCCCTAAAGGTTTGGCCTTTGTGACAGGGCCTGAACAGCAAAGGAGTGATGCCTGATGCCCCTTCTCACCGTTCTGTTGAGGCAACATCTGAGAGTCGATGAAGTGAAAATCTGAGAACAGACATGAGGAAATGGCTTATTAAATCATAAAGTCTGAAAACAGTGGAATGCGGTTAACACCTCCCCCCGCTCTTGAAACACTTGATAGTCATTGTTATCTTGAGGATTATATTAACAGTTGCCAAGTCTTGGCATGATAAGAAATATGATATAGTAAGGCACTGTGTTCCCATTGAGGAATCATATGGAGAACAAACTGACCGAGTTTGCTGGGGTGAATGCCGGGTGCAGACTCCCCAATTCTGGATTTGCTCTCGGTTACCAGAGGGAAAAGAAGGTTGGCTGTTGACTCTCTGCCGTGTAGCGGTCTTTACCATATTGCAGCTAGCTACCAAATTTGGGCCAAAACAAATGAAGGAAGCAGATTGGAGCTTGTAAAAACTTTTAACAAGGTATTTAGCTCTTGGAGCATGCAGGGCGCTGTCTGCCAGTCAATTTCAATTATGAGATCAACATGGCTATATATTGTTTATTACTTGGGGCTTAGTGGTAGCACTTCATCTATCATTAGTTATCTCATTAAGGATCCACTACTAACGGAGGAACATTTCAATGTCCCTGGATATTCTTAGCCACCATATTAGTGATCTCATTAGGGTAAAAAAAAAAAGTTTAAAAGTACAACAGATAGGATATGTTTATTAATCATATTATAGTAGCATTTTTAATATTGTGACATTTTAACTGTAGAAATAATTATTGGATAATACTTTATTTTCCAGAATTCAGTATGGAAAGCATATTGGTCTTTCCAATATAAAAAAACAAAAAGTTGATTTCATTTTTTTTAATTTTCTCTTGAAGGAAAAGATCGTTCTTGATTCATTCAATGAAAGATTCTTAATGGAAATTAAAGCAACACAGTTATGCTGGCTGTTTGGTTTTAATGTAAGGGATAAACTGAGATATGAATGTATTTAAATAGATTACTGTCGTGGTTTGGGCTCTTATAACCCACTGGTTATAAAAAAAAAAAAAGTGATTTAAAACTGTGGAACTATTAACAGTCTGGTTTTAAAAGCTACTGCACTATCATCAGATTGACAGTTCCTAATGTAACAAATGGACTGAAAATGGAGATCACCAAAGGAAATGGAACTAGATGATAAAACCAAAGAGGATACTTTACATGGGAGGCTTGCTGTCCAGTGTTCTTTTGTTTTTTTCTGACATGTGTCTATCCTATCATCTATGTACTTGTCTGTAACTCACATTTAATGAAAATGAGATTGAGTGCATCTGTTCACAAAAGATCAAAATTCTGAGAATTAGAAAGTGGACAGCTTAAAAGCCTAAGTCTCTTATGTGAAAAATCCACAAAATTGAGAAACCTCTGCCAACATTTTTTTTTTCCAAAATTAAACTTTCTGTTTTGGAGGGGGCTGGGGCTGGGGTTTTTTTGTTTGTTTTTTTTGGTTTTCCACTAAGTAGATTCTTACTCTTTTAAATCTAACAGCGCTATCAGAAGAAAAACTATTGTTCTAGCATAAGTAAACCAATGTAAACGCAACCCATCAGATTGTGACATCAGCAACATTAGATCCACACCTTTTTCAAAGTGGCTTAAGCATTTTGTCATTATATTCCTAAAAAAGATGATTTGAACCCAAAGTCAAAGATAATGACAATTGTAAGTAACTGATATTAGAACACACAAAAATTCATAATCATGTTGTAATTTTTGCACTAAAATACACAGATTAAGGGAAAGAAGATTCCCAGCTGAGTGAAGAATGCTGACCATACTGACCATAGCAATGATTTACTTTACCACAGTAACAATTTATGAGTCCCGAAAAATTAATTGAACTTATGCAGCATAAGAGAGCAAAAGGCATAGGGACATGTATTTGAGTACAATAAGAACATAGGAAGCTAACATAGCTACAGCTCTTTACAAGTCAAGGAGAAATGAATTTAAAAAAAGATGGTATATATGTCTCTTTCATAATGAATGGCCACTATGACACCCAATCCTGTAATACTTTTAATCAACATGTACAGTTACATTGTATTCCTTTCTTCACCATCCAATATGAAAATATACTACAAATCTGAAAAAGATACCAAGGTATTTTACTTATTTTAGTTCATTCAGTTTTAGTCTCCAGATCTGTTAAAAAAACCAACCAACCAAACAAAAAAACAACCAACAAACCCCTCTTAAATAAAGAACAATTAAAAAAGACAGGTTAGTACTTACCACAGTGACGTTGAAAGCATAAAGAAGATCAAAAGGAAGTGCAGCAATTAAATCAATGATAAACCAGGTAGTCACGTAGTGGATACAAATAGATCTTGCTTCAAATATAACTTGGCCAGACTTGCTGACATATGTTGTTCGGAAATTTAAAATAATATCTGCTTGACAAAGAATGAACAGAATCAGAGACAGTGATTTCTTGATTCCTGGGGATAACACCAGGAATCCACCATAACACAGATTGTTTTTCCTATGCATGGCAAAAATTAGATGAGGAATATAATGAATCTAATACAGAAAAAAATTAAATATAGTGGTAAGAGATCCACATACATAGAGTTAAACTAATTGATGCACAAATGTATTATTTGTAAAGAATAAAAAGAATGCTTAAAACATTTAAAACTCACTGATTTCAAAGGGAGCTTGAATTAAAAAAAAACAAAACCCAACCCATATTGCTCTTTAAGCAATACCAAATATTGGTACACTATTTTTCTTAATGAAAAATGAGAATATGATTGTTGTGCAAAAAACCCACCACACTTATGTTTCTTTTGAGATAAAAAAATCATTAATTATTTTATTTAAATGGTGTCACTGAAAGTTTCTTATAGTGATAACTGTCCAGCACAGAGAACAAATGTCATCCTCAAGGATAACCACTTGTTTATCAACAGAAAAATGCTGAACTCACTTGAAAAAAGTGGCTCTTAGGCTATGGTGGAGATACAAATTTCTTGGTGGCTTGTGCATTTTGCATGTTCCTATCTAACATTCCAGGATGACTGTCTTTCAATATGAGCTATAGTTTTGACATCTCTTGCCAAAACACGTTAACACTCAAAGAAAAGTTCAGGTCTTGACAACAGTCTCAATTATTTTCATGTCCTACAAGACAAAGACTATAATCTGTCCTCGAGCTATGCACCCATTTTCTACCAACATTAGTGAGAACTACTTGAATAATTTTTACAATGTCAGAAAAGAGTGCAGCCAGCCATCAAGGCTGGTGTTTTAGAGCAAGATAATTAGCCTGCTGCCTTGCAAATTGTAATGCCTCATGTTGAAGGCCATTTCATAAAAGAGAAAGAAGTGGTCCCAAGTGTTAGGAAGACATTCAGAGTGTGATTGACTTTTTTCTCATTAAAAAATAACAACTGCAGGGTGATAGCCTTGGCAGCCTGAAAGCCAGTGGATTCTCTTTAATGTCCAAGTTATGGGAAGCAGCTTCCTAGATACTAGACCAGTGTGTAATAGACTTGTCAGCTGTGTTATTTGTGATCTAGGTAGCCTATTCTTATGTGTCCCAAGGAGGGAACTGCATTCCCTGTGCTCTCTGCCTCTGTTCATGGCAGCAGTGGCAGCCCTGACTCCTTTCTCTCTGCTAGATGATGCACAAGAAGATACACTTTCAGTGGCCTCTTCTACTCATTGCTCTTGTAGGGAGGTGGCAGCAGGAGCTCCTGGGAGTTGGCTCCACGCCATATACAGCATGGAGCGTGCAGATGTTTGGGAGATGTTTGCTGCCCAAAGAGATGTTTCTTGCAGCCTCTGGGGAAGAGGAGGTTGAAACGCCAAATAGAAGCACCTACAAGTGAAATTCAGCCTCTTGCCCACCTCTTTGCCTTTTGCAAATGGAAATAAACACTGAATATAAGTATTTTAATGGTTTCATTCTATTCAAGGAATTTGTTTTCTGTTTGGATGCAAATATTTCCGCTCCTCATAGCTAGTTTCTCGTGTGCTATGTAAACCTGTTCCAAATCAGGACATTCCTGGAAATAAAAGAAAGGTTTGGAAGTCCTAAAAATTAAAGTTATCTAAACTTTTGTCTCTTCATAGTTAAAACAATGAATGCTAACAGTACTAGTATTGTAACTAGGTTTTAATGCAAATCAACTTAAAACTAAAAAGAAAGTAATAGTAGGATTACTAGTAGGAATAGCAGATTCATCTGCTCTTGGTTTTGTAGGCAGTTTCTGGGGTCTGAGAACTTCCTACTAGACACACACGAGAATGAATGTCTAATTTCTGATATAACTTTTATCCTGCATTTTTCAATCAGTGTATGAGAAATACCCGCAAAGATCAGCATGCCTGAACAGACTCCCCTCAGACAGCAAAATCAATGACAGATTTTTCAGAATACAACACACAAAGCATTGCTACCACTAGTGCCATAAAAAGATTAGTGGGTAAGCTTTGTCCCATTTGCAAGCCTTTGTACAACCTAGACAGCAAAACGCAAAAATTAGCATTAAAGGTTTTTTTCCCTATGATTTATAAGAAAACCAAGAATTTGAAAACTTTATGCCTATATAAGAACATGTACACTGAAAATGGAATAAGTAAACATTTATGCAACTCTCTTTAAACGAGCCAGATTGTATTACATTCTGGTTGTTAGGTATTTTTCAACTTTCCTGATTTTTCCCATTCATCAAGAACATTGTTTTTCACTTTTCCCCATGTTTTCTCTCTTTTTTATTGCAGTTTTTTAAATTCTGTGCCATTACTTCTGAATGAAAAAGGCTTTGGAAATGACACTTTTCAACAATGTTGATAGTATAATAAGGAAAACCAACACATAGACTTACAGTAAAGGAGAACACTGTAAATCAAAGCAAGAGAAAAAGTGTCTGACCAGGTTAATCTCAACTGAGTAAATCAACTTGATATAAAACAACCTGACACGTAAAAGCTCAATGGAAAATGCTGCCTCATTGAGAGAGCATGGATTACCACTAGTCTATATTAAAGCAATTTTTCATTTCCAGAATTTTATTTTAGCATCTTATGGTACTAAAAGAACATTAAAAATGGAAATTATTTGACTCTCACTGTACCAGGACAGCATTGGAGAGTGGTACCTACAGGACTTAAATGCTTAGGGATGGCATTGCCTACATTTGGAAAAGGCAGGTCCAGTATTTCATAGCAACTTCTTTTTCATGCCTAATGAACACAGGTACTTCAATAGGGCAGCCACAAAATCCATGCAGAAATTACTGTTGAAGTCCTACAAGCGAGTTTACACTACTGTTCTTGCAAAGGAGCTTGAAAATTAAAGTCCTTGATTTCATAACCTTGGGGAGGAAAAGATTGATTTGCACTTCTTCCTAAATGTTCTTTAGGTAGCTACACTAAGACTGGGTAAAATAACATCTTATCTTCAAGCCTGTTAGCCATTACACTCGAGAAGCCAGGAAGCAATTTTTACCCACACTGATACAGTACTGAGGGCAAAGAGAAGAGGCAGAGACTCAGCACAGAGAGATCATGTTGGATCATTCCTTTGAGGTATCAGAAAAGATCTCTTTAAGAGGTGTTTTGATCAAATGCCCAGTTCTAATGCCAGACCTGGAACTGGAAAAGAATTACTTGTCTTCTGCAGTTTGAAGCTAGACAATCTGCTAAGATCATTTGACATACACTAGTTAACGTATACACTGCTAGAAGTGGATCTATGGCATTCCTGACAATTTGATCTCTGTCATTCCCTCCCTTTAACCCATTACAGTTGAGTCTCCTAAATGAAGTCTTTGGGGGAGTTCTCGTTGTTTTAGCACAGCATTGATCCTTCAAATTTTTCAAGATCTAGTGCAAAGCCTTAAGACCAAGCAACCTAGACACATATGCAGGGTTATCTGGTTCCATGGACTGAGGTCTTGCAGGTTATAATTGATTCATGCTTTAAGAACTACTGTTTTCATTCATCAAAATCCTTGGGCTGAACAGAACATGGAAGTAAAATCAGAGATATAAAATTTCCTGATTAGATCACCATGTACTCTCAGCTGGCCCTGCATTCTTCAAGCTACAAAAATGTTCTGAAATTTTCATTAATACAATTAAGATGTGAAATTAGCATGATTTCATACGGTTCATAATGAGCAAGGGAGTCAGTTCAGCTCTAGGTGCTTAGTAGAGTATAGGTGGTTAATATTCACATTTATGATCACATTCAAACATCAGTATGGTTGTACCAGCCACATACATAACTACTTCATGCAGATTTGCTTGATATAGTTAAGAAAGAAAGATCAGGATATTTACATCTCCAGTATTTTGAAACCTCACGTTCTTATTTGTCTTAGAAATCTCCAGTGTGTATTTATCAAAGTTAGAGAAAGGATTTGTTTACTTATTGCATATTAGCATTTGTGAAACAACTAAAGCTTTAACAGAAGGCAATAAACACTTGCTTTAAATTCCCCTAAGCGATCCAGTACACCAAAGGCTTATCAATGTGCATATGGAATTCACTGTTCAATATTGAAGAGATTAGAAGTTTTTCTGACAGTACCCCTTTCCTGCCTTCCTATCAAAGCAATTTAGGACAACAGCCTCAGATAAAGTTTATGTATATAGAATTGAATAGGAAATGGTAAGTGCTTCTTTCTCCATCCAACTCATTAGATAAAAATCCAGAGGGAGGTAGGTGAGTGTGATCTGTCTTTTATTTCTTGACAGCTTTCTGAGCTATACTGGAGTGTAAACAGTTTCTTCATCTGGGCAACTTCATGTACAGCTTAAATGCTGTGCTAAAGTACTTACTGAGAAAGCTGTAAAGGAGAAAACAAAACTCCTGAGGCAAGAAACTTCTAAAAGAACAACAAAATCTTTAACACAAATTGACAAATGATCATTTTTCCCGAAAGAGTGTATTATTTTTATGAATTACATGTTCTACAGTCTTTTTCTTTTCTTTCGTTGTTTAAAAAGTGGAAGATTAACTTTTTTTTCTTTTTGAAAAGAAATGGTTTTTATCATTAAGACTTTGATCAAGCAGAATGGTAACAAATTGGGGCAAGAAAGAGTAGCTGAACATCAAAAACCTGTGCAAGAATCTATTCTGAAAGTACTCATGGAATACTTACTATGTTATAAATTGTTTATGAATCTCACTGTGCACTAGCTTCTACCTACCAATGACACTAACTTATCAAAAAAACTTTGAAAATTCAACATAAGTATCGATATTGTAAAGCTTTGGCGATTCCAGACAACTCCACAGCATCAAAACTATTGGCTTTCTTTAGTGATGAGTTTGTGTTCTAAATGCCCTGATATGAGGTGAGCTTTAAGCATTTTCTACAGCAGGAAGAGCAAAAATTTTACACATTACAGCTATAAAACAGGCAAGAGGGATAAATAAGAAAGATGGGGACAAATGTTTTATCAGGGCCTGTTGCAATAGGACAAGGGGTAATGACTTTAAACTAAAAGAGGGTAGATTTAGACTAGACATAAAGAAGAAATATTTTACAGTGAGGGTGGTGAAACACTGGACAGGTTGCCCAGAGAGGTGGGAGATGCCCCATTCCTGGAAACATTCAAGGTCAGGTGAGACAGGGCTCTGAGAAACCCGATCCAGTTGAAGATGTCTCTCCTCATTGCAGGGCGGTTGGACTAGATGAGCTTTAGCGGTCCCTTCCAACACAAACTATTCTATGATTAATCTCTGAGCTGTTTGTTAGTATAACTGAAGTGACTTTAATACCTTTGGAGAAGTAGCGAGTCAAAAGTGTTCTACAAGAGATATGTTTGTATATGTTATCTTTAAGTATGCTGTAACAACAAACTTAACCTCTGCAAACTTCATGCGTAAAGCTGTATGTGATGTTTGTTTCAGACTGGGACAAGAACTACAATCTCTTTCTTTGTTTCAGCAGTTCTCATACCACAAATTTTTAATAATTAGTATTACTACTACAGGGAAAAAAAAAAAAAAAAGGTTAAAGTTACCTCACTACAATTTTTTTCCATGTAAACTCAAAAATTGTCATTTAAAATGATCTTGCAAGCTACATAGATCATGCCACACGCTCAGGAAAGCGGAACAGAGGATGTAAATAATGTCTCTGACATGAGCAATGTCATTAAGAAGTTACCTAGAACTAAACCAGGAACAACAGCAGATAATATCAAATTGGTTGAGTCACTACATTCTGTGCTGACACACAGCACAGGCATATCTAAAATATCATCTTTATACTTGATGTAGAGAGGAAGGAAAGTGTGAAGCCTCTGTATTCTTGTCTTTGCTATGAAAATAGCCAAGTTCTTATTTTGAGGTAGATAGTTCAATTTCAGTTAAAATTAGACAGCAAAAAGTCAGAGTTCAAGCAAATTAAAGATCAAGATAAAGTCTAGATTATCCTATTGATTTTAAGAAAGGCCCTTAAGTCATGTATAAACTACATGGTGCCTTTTTACCAAAGATTTTTGCCCAGTTTTAGCATATATACACCTGTTTTGTTAATAAACACCCATACATTTTAAGCCAGCCCTGACCTGTGTTGCAGACTTTTGCTCTTTTCCCACTTCCTGCTGTGCAGATCAACAGAAGCAAAGTGTGTCAGCCTGCAAAGCAGCAAGTACTTTTGCTGCTGTCAAACACGCAGGTGAACTTGACCTGGCAGGATTTAATAGGGAAAATCAAAGATGTCCAATTTCAACAGGTTTGGAACAAGCAATCGTGTATCACCTATGCATCCCCCCCAACACAGACCTCAAAAGATTTAAATAGAGCATTTCTTCCAGTTATTTCAGCTCTAATTTTTCACACCCAGGTCATGCAGAATCACTTAATATTAAGAAAAATTCACCAGCAAATCAATGGCCAATCACCCTCAGAAAGATTTCTCTGCTTAGTCTCCCTAGGCAAATCTCTTTCGTCCCCATCCCCTCACCTCCTCTTTTACACGCCTGCTGCTTTCACCCCACATCCTCCAGCACAGCTGAGCTGTTGCGTCTCAACAGGGGCTTCTGCTCCTCACGCCCTCTGGCCACATGCGCCTGTTGATGCAACTCCTTTCTGCTGCTGCTCCTCCTCTCTAGCCTGCAGACTGATCACCTTCCCCTATCAACCCCACACAAGGTAAAGCAGAAGCCCTGGCACTAAGTCCCTAAGATGAACGCAGAGCAAATAAACAGTAATTGACAAATCTCATAGAATCATTTAGTACTAATCAACCTCAAACTTAAACCTTGAATCTGATTTATCTTCTGGTTGGATCCCACGGCTAACTAGTTCAATCTGCATGGATTCTCTCAGCCCATTATTTACACTACTGATAAGACATGGGCTCACAATCCTTTAGAAAATATATAAACTCTTGTAAGAAATGTAAAATCTCAAAATCTCTTAGAAGTTACACTGAAAGATCAGAGAAAATGAATTTGTACAAAACCAAAACCCAGCTGTTTCAGCTGCAAAACTGTCTACATTAAAAAAAAGTTAATCTACATATGTTGCAGTTCCTAATTTATTTATATATTTTGCTCCAATTAAGCTCTTGCACAGTATCCACAGCAGTAAACATCCGAAGGCTGGGACCAACATTATACTAATGTCTTCCAAGTCTGCAGTTACCATGGCTACATGCTTTTGCGATATTTTCATTCAAAATTTCTAAAGCCAATACCGTGATCTAACTGAAAAGCTCTAACTTATTCCTTTTCTTACTTGAGTCATCTAATAGCTTTTACTCACCCACTGGTGACCCTTTTGCTTTTCACCAGCTTCCAGCATGAAAATCCATGTTCTAGCTACGGTCAGTTCCTATGAAAAGACAATTTATTTCATGGTCGGGCAAAAATGACCTAGGAACCCTGAGCAAGCCCATAGGGTTTTGGAACCGTTTAGTGACCTTTCTTGAAGCAAAGCTCTGTAGGACATGCCTTTCTAGATATCTGCCATGCTCACATTCACACACAGACAAATCCACTCAGTGAATGGTATGAAAATACCAATTTAAACTGGTGCTCAACAGTGGGAAAAGAAGATTACATTAAAATGGGAGGTTCTAGTGCATCATGCAGTTTGCAATCCTAAAATTATATAAAAAAGTGAAAACCATAAATTGATATTCATCAAACTATCCTATTAGTCTTAAGATGTTTTCCAGAATAATGCCTCTTTTCCAATTTTGAAAGCACAATATGTGTTTTGTATAATTTGGATTTCTAATCCCAGTTTAAAAAAAAAAGAAAAAAAGAAAAGAAAAAGAAAAGAGATAATCCAGAGACAAAAATTTCTCTATTAGCCCGCTGAACCTCTTTACCCATAAACAGGATTATTTTACCTGAAGTAGCTGATTTTCCTGTGCCAACATTTTTTTTTCTGTTAAGGCTTGATTTTTTTAAAAATAAATCCTGCTGGGATTAGACCTATGACCAAGCTACAGTAGAATAATAGTATCAGATTAGTCAGATGATTCAGTAACTGCCCATGGCACACTTTTAGACTGCAGCAAATGCTTGGTAATATAACTCAGTTTACCTCCCTTTTTACTGTAAACTAAATGAAGATGAAAAATCCTGCACCTTTAGTGCCAGCTGTATACGTATGAGCAGTAACCAGGGAACTGGGTGATGCATGATTTCTTATTTGATTACAGCAATTCAATCCTGTGCTTGAGACCTAGATGATTTAGGTATATTAACCCCATTGATTTTCAGAGCGGTTTCCTACACCAACTCCCTCTCCTAGATGTTACAAGTGGCTCTCCTCTTATTTCTTTTATTTTTTTTTCAATTTTTTTAATGTGATTTTACATGATTGTCTTCAGCTAGCAATACCTTCCCCAAAGTCCAGGCTCTTTGATCTATCTGATTATTTGAGCCAATGTTATTTAATTATATAGGGATAATGGTATTAGAAGCTGGCCAGAGAGCTTTTAGAAAAGATTCTGGGAAATATTAGTGCTATATTGCTTGAAGAACAATTTATCTGTCCCTATATAAATTTTTATTTTTTCTTTCCTACTGCTGCTGTAAATCTAGATGTTCCTAGTAAATCTTCTGGGCACAATTTATTCAAATGGAAGCGTGATTTTTCAACTCAGCACGTCCCCTCAAAATGTCTATTATGACAATAACTTTGATTATTTTCTCTTATATGCTGACCTGAGGAGGTGAGGGAGATAATATTGGGTTTAAATATGAAAGGAGAGTAATGCTTATTGAGCACCTCTTACTTAGAAATTGGGGCCACTATGAAGTCAAATAAAGTTTACAAGAAAATAACACCAGGGATCAAGTGCAAGATTAAGGAAAATTACAGGTTTAGATGTATTAGGAAAGAAACGTTAATCTGCAACTTCAGTTCCTTTGTGCTAGTGGCATCCCGTTATGAGAGAAGCTATTAGTAACTTAGAAAAAACAGATGTATTCAATAAATACTTCTTATCTAATTTTGGAATGGAGCAGCAAAGTATGTTTGTATCCTATCAGATGATAAATTGCAATCCAGTGTATCCTAGCTAAGAATCAGCAGGTAGCGATGTTTTAAACCAGTAGTATTAAAGGATTAACAAGACATCACTTCTGCAGGTAACATCTGAAGCCAAGGATGAGGGGAGCTGTGGATTCTCCTTTCTCTGAGGTCTTTGAAGAAGAGCAGGTGCCCTTAAGGAAAACATGCTTATTAGAATTAATACCTGGATTAAATATACATTTAAAATGGAAAATCTGGCTATCAAGTAAAACCCTCCCTCCTATTTGTTCTTGAGTGCAACCCCCAGTTATATTTTCTCCTGGTCACTAGCACTCCAGAATACTGTGGAAACAACGTCATTTGTTCTGTGCAGGCCGTGACAGAGGCTGAGAACCTCATTTTAAGAGACAACTTGCACCTGCATCCAAAGAAGCAGAGGTCTTGTGGCTTTAGTTGGATGACTAGCATTCAGATGAACAATGGAAACAGTTTAACAGTACAAATTCTTAAAATCCTCAGCAGAAAGATATTGCACTCATGTAATATGATGGACCTCTGAAAAAAAAAGCTCCTACTAATGTGGAATAAATATAATTCATAGGCTTTGTTCTGTCAAGTCACCACTGAATACTCTCAGCTGTTCTACCAGTCAAATTTCTCCAATGAAAAGGGTTTATAATTGGACACCATGATGCTTGTCACTGTACAGCATGTGAGGAGCGGCACTGTCCCTCTTCTAAGGCAGCGCTATGACATATGTTCTCAGCCTTGTTCCATTACGGTTTGACAAATTGACAACATTTTTAGTGATTTTTATGGAGCAAGATCTATTCTCAGGTATGATGGATCATAGCAGAACTGATTCCCAAAATCCATCTGTAACTGACAGGCTGATGTGCTCTTCCTTCCTATTCGCTCTTACAGTGGAAGGTAATGGGATATTGAAGTCATACCCAGGCGGAAACACTGTTTTAGTTGAGAAAATTATCCATTAATATAAAAAAATGAAATTTGAAGGCATTAGTGGTTTGAATGGCTAAAGTGGTAACAAATGCACTCCCTCCAGGAGTCTAGTATGGTCAGTTAATGACCTATCATGGTATGCTCTACCAAACACCATACCTGGGCTGCTTTACCCATTACTGAGGGCATGCTGTGGCCCACAGACTGACCAGCACACCAACTTTAAAGCCAGGGTTTTAATTGCAATTCTTTACTGTGCTGAGCACCCATGAATTCAAATTCCAATATAATCGAACTGAATAAATTTTTAAAAATTAAAAAGTCACATTCTTTTACCTGCTGCCTTGATTTTCAGCCTTTTGGATTCACCTTTTCAAGTCGCCCTCCTTAACTATGAGGGTGTTAAACAGGGATTAGTTAATCTCAGTTCTACAATACCTGATACGCTGGAAAAGCCTCACTTACCGTGACCTCTACAATAACATACTAAACACTGGAAAGATTGTCTTTGTTATAAACTATACTCTACCTTTTAAAAACAGACTCAATCCATGAACATATTGAGTAACTAAAATATATTATATTGATTTTTCTACAAAGGAAGATACAGAGTTTGGAGTCTTGAAAGAAAATCAAAGAACTAAAAATATTTCTGAAAAATGAACTGCGAGCTCTGCTTTTAAAAGAAGTTAGGATTTGTGACTGCAGAGTGTGAAAGTTTCTATACGGGTAATTTTCTCCATAGAACATGCAGAAATACAGCAGAAAGAAGCAATTCCAAAGAGCGAAGAAACATCAATCACATGACTTAACTTTTCAATGTATGTGAAGCAAATGTAGCTGTTAGGTATCGCATGAACACAGTTCACTTTACACAAATGCTGGAGACAACAATGAAAAGATTAAACAAAGAAAACATTCAGTGCACAATGGGACAACTGCCTTGTGTACTAAATTTTTTTGACCAATTCCAAAGGGTAAACCTAAAATTTTTTTCTCAGAGATTACCTCATGCATCTTGACAACAATTCACATACGTAGGGCATTTTCCATAAATCCTAAAAAAAAAATATTAAAAAGACCACAGGAAAGCTCCCAAAAATATGGTAAACTATTAAGCATCTAATAATTTTCTTGAAAATTACCTAAAAGGCTAATTAAAAAACTTTAATCTTACTGAGAAATATAAAGCTTTCTTACAATTAAACCTAAAGACAAACATCGTCTGATTGTAGCTGCAATGCAAGTCAGTCATACTCTGTATAAAAGGATAGTTTTAACCTTGTATACCTTTTGAAAGCAAACATAGCAGAGGGAAAATTATTTACAAAACTATTACTACAGCATTTCCCAATGTGTGGATTGACTACAGGTGAAAGAAATGATTTGTCACACAGCTTATTTATTTATTTATTGCAGTAGCACCACAGCTTAGACCAAAAAGATGAACAGTCAGTTCTTAAGTGCTCTTAGCACTCTGGTGCTCAGAGGCTTGTCACTCTGACATTACAAGTCTCAGGGAATAGGAAGGAAAAATAATCTGTCTGAAAAGATTCATTTAGGACAGTTGAGAAGTGGAACAGGGACTATATTTGCCAGAAGCACAGATGCAGAATATCTTGACCCAGCTATAAGCTACCTACAGAGCTCTCCCCAGAATAGTAAGGAATTACATATGTTAAATTCTGCATATTTCAGCTTGTACTCATGAGGTTCCCATCATCTTACACGTGTATTTTAAAAGGCCTTTATCCTGCATAATCCATTTGCTTTGTTTTAGGTATTTCTTCACAAAATCAGATTTCAGAATGGAGCTGGTTCAATACTTCTTTAAGTACTTCTTCCTTAAATTTTACCTTTATCTTTGATGGTACATGGCACAATGCATAAAGATCCCTTCTTATAACCTGTTCACTAGTAGTTAAGTCAATGCTATTCATTTTTGGCCTCAGGAAAAGCAGGAATGCTCATATGAGGGGTTTTTGTGTCTTAACTGTATCCCCCAACTTCGGGAGTAGTAAGCAACGTTTCGGGGCAGTGATTTCTTAAAACTTTGGTTAGATCTACAAGGATACTTTTTTTTCATACTATGAGAAGCTGGCTAACAATATGTAACAATGACATCACATCTCTACAAATGAAGAGGAGTCAGCAGAGCCAATACAAGTCAAATTTTCAGAGGCCTCCATTATCATAACATTTATCTGCATCTACCTGAAGATACAGAAATGTTTCCATGGAAATGATCACTTCTAAAATATTGTGGCTTATGCTTATCTGCTTTATGTCCAGGGGGATGTCTTGCATGCAGACTGTCATCTGTCCTCCTTACAAGGGTATGTAAGGAAGGCTATTGGAAAAATTTCTAGCAATATAGTGACCTTCTCAACTTCAGTTTGGCTCTTTGAGTGGGAATCTTTAGGAAATTTATTACTGCTTTTCAATGTAAACATTTTGTACTGTTTATTCACATTACTAGGAAATCCATAGTCCATGAACAATTTAGTATGGTCTTCCCTCCCTAGTAATAGATGTATCGACAACGTCACTCTATCCAGTTTCCTGTTTTGTTCATACATATTCACAGATGATACCTCAGAGATAAATTCAAACCACTCCCTAAGTTTTAGCATATTAGGGTTTGAAAGCACACTTTCTAAAATATAGTTTAAAACACTGCCATCTCCTTTCAAAATGCCCACAAGTCCTCTTAGATATGAGATCCCCTAGACACACATGTTGTTTCACACTACCTTCTGTGCACTTGCAAAGATATTAAATGATAATCATTATAAGAATGAAAAAGAACATGAGAGAAAAAACAAAACAAGCCTTCTAATGTAAAGCAACCTAATAAAATCTATAGCATTTAATAACATCTCATCTGATTCCAACAAGTTTTATTTAATCTATATTATTTTCAATACAATGATACGCACATTTGAATGACTTGTAAGTCATGAACGATGATATGAATTTCTACTGGTTTTGTACCATATTTTTGAATCTCTGTGTATTAAAGGCCTGAGACTCAAGGGCTCGATATGATTTAAGATAGGTTTGAAAAGATTTTGAGTCATTCACATTTGTGATAGAAATTAATGGGCTAACAAGTCTCTT
>VXAK01017989.1:8101-27216 GCA_013399435.1 Arenaria interpres
CACGCCTCCCCGCACCGCCGCCTCCCCGGCCCCGCCGCCCCTACCTTCTCCCGCTTCAACAGGTCCAAGATGTAGCCGAAGCGGCTGCCCTCGGCCATGGCCCCACGCGTGGCCGCCGCGCCGCGGGAGGGAGCCGCCCCGCCGCTCCCGCCGCCTCCCGCACTTGTATCCCCGGCCTCCCCCGCTGCTCTCCGGGCGGTAAGGGGGGAGCCCGGCGTGGTGCGAGGGATGCTCTCCTCGCCTCCCTTCCCCGCCCCCGCGGAGGATGCTCAGGGGAAGGTGGGTGCCCGTGGAAACCTCCCCCCCGGCAGCAGGGCGGGAGGGAGGGCTGTCAGGGCAGGGCGAGATGCCCGCAGACACCATCCCCTGGCGGGATGCGATGGCCGCGAGACCCGACTTAAAGCTGGTGAGGTTATACCTACTTGTGGCCTCGCCAAATCTGAGCACTACCCCTATAAATCACTCTTGGTCTTCGCTAAGCCCGTGGCGTGGGACTGATGCCACAGCCAGGGCAGCACCTGAGGTGGGCATGCCTCTTTTCAAAGAAAGGAAAGCCCTGCCTGAAGTGGGATGGATGCTGGGGTGCAGCATGATGTACTCGTCCCCAGGCTCCACCTGCTTTGCTTAAATTCCAGGCTTCTGTCTGGATGAAAAAAAAAATATCTGTCTAAACGCATCCGCAGGGAAGAGCACCTGCTAATGTCATGTACATAATTGCGTGTATGATCTGTCGCGTGCGTTTGCGCCCGACTTGTGGCAGGTCTATGGGGCAATTCAAACAGGAAGAAAACTTCTATCATGTATTTTTTTGCATCCCAGGCTTGATGCTGCCTCTCAAGGTAAGGTGGCTCCACCGCGCCTGTATACAACTGTGGCAGAAAAACTGGTCCCAGTGACTCAAATACCCTGCGCAGCTCGACGAAGGCAGCCCTCGGGGCCCACTGAAATGTTCACACCAGCCAGTAAGGCCAGCTACCAGGAAAGGCACTGCAAAACTCTGCCCTGACACAGTGGGGAAGGGGACCCCACGGGACAGCTGGGGAATGGTGCTTGAGACCATCACACCCCTGCTCTCTGCCTGCCTCCATTCCACGCCACGGCAATAGCTTGCTTCTGGTGGAGGCACCACAGCTCGCTTCAGCTGGCTGGTTCTTCCTCCTCTGGTCTCAGGCTGCCCCAAACCCAAAGGTCCCAGCCTCTCCCCGCGCCTGGGGAAGATGAGCAGCCGAGTGGCCGGCCCGCTGCCCTCTGGCCAGATCTCTCCCAAACGGAGAGGTGGAAGGGGACAAGCCACCCTTACGCCGTAGCTATCAGGTAGCCCATGGAGTACATCACCCCTGTGTGGTGAAAACGTACCACAGGGTGTTTTATAACAGTATAATGTATCCCCTGGGAGGCTGTGTTTCTTAAGCGTACTGATACGATAGTAATCTTATCCCAGATTCTCTCCACAGGTTGCTCACCGAAACAATATACCTTTTCTTTCTCAGGAAACGAGACTTGTGAACAGCTACCAGACTTTTCTGTCACTAGATACTGTACAATTGTATGTATCGGATGACTCATTAATCAAATATCTCGTTATTGGGATATAGACGGGTTTTCAGCGTCCCACGTATTGCTTTTGTGCAAACAACCCAGGAACAAACAATGGGCAGCGGCGCAGGGGACACTCAGCTGTCATCACCCATGCGGCTGAGAGGGCCTCCATACATAATTTAACTCAATGTGAGGTATTTTGATTCTCTGATCTAATTCCTGCTCACCAAGTGGCACTCACATAGGAAATACTCGCTCCTGTAGTTTCTTTGGGTCAGTGCTGAGTGCTGCCAGAGAATGGGGCTGGCTGGGGCTGGGACAAGGGGCAACCTGAAGGAGCCCCTCACTTCTCCCAAGCTGCTCAAGTCCAGCAGTCATCTGCAGGACACCGCACTGGTGGTGGCCTCAGCAGCAGTGGTGCTCCCGTGCCAAGGAAGGTTGTACCACGGTGTCGGTGTGAATCTCCAAACGATAACCAGCATTAAGCAGCAAACATACCTTTGACCTTTCGGCTCAGTAATGACGGGCTGTGTGAAAAGCCAAGGAATTTACAACCCTTTCTGCTCCACAGTGCAAGAAGGCATCGCGCAGTGGTTTACTCCACTGAAACCCTTTCGGCTGGAGGCACCTGGTCTGCACCTGGATCTCATTGCATCTTTGCTACATTCACGTTTAACGTCCCCCAACAACCATCTCCCAAAGCCTGTGAAACAAGGGTCTCCCCTGGTGCAGGCACCGAGTCTCTCCTCTGAATCGGCACTTTTCTCTGGCATTCTTTGAGTATGAATCACATCAGTATCTTGAACTATGTGCCCTGAATTTCTGGCTGTTATCTCATATGGTTTTTTTCTGCACTGATATGATAAGTTTTGTTCCTTTTTTTTTTTTTTCCTTTCTGCTGCACACTGTAGGTTATGGCCAGCCTGTGCTGAAATTCAAGGACTTGGGACAGAAAGGATAGCTCCTCGTTTCCCTCCCTTCACCTCCTCATGTCCTGCTTCCATAAATTGATCAACGCCCCGGTCACAGCTGGGTTGTGCTGTCCTCCAGAGCAGGGGAGTGCAATGGTTCTTATGCGAGTGCTCCATGTATGTAAAGAGATGTAAATGTAGCTTGGGTCATGAAGTCAGCCAGGGCAAGAAGGATACAGGAGAAGAATGAAGAAGCTGATGGTTCTTTCATGCTCTTTTCTTGGAGTGGTTTTCTTTCAGCGGTCGCTCTGTTAGCACACCAGGCTTGGGTGGCTGCCAGCGGCGGGCAAGCAGGGGGATGCCACGAACCACTTTTGCGTTGATTCCACAGCTTTGGCAATGGCAGCCTCCCAAGCAGCTCTTGCTGGGATGACCCTGGCCCCTGTGTGACAGACAGCGCTCTCTGACACCAGCCCTGCAGAAGAGCGTATTTCCCTGGCGTCCTGCGAGGCTAGGCAGAGCCTTGCAGACGGTCCAGTGTCACTAACATGAGCTGTCTCCATAGATCCAGACTGGCTAGGAGTTTGGGACTGTTCTCTGCAGCAGATATCAGTTCCTGTAGCTGTTCTGAGGGCTCTCGTTCGCCTCCCTTTAGGATGGAAGGAAGTTTGTGCCAGCCTTTGTCTTGGGCGGCTGCAGGCTGACAGGGGAATGTGCACTTGGAAAGCTGGAGACAGATGGAGACGCTTCATGTTGCAGCTGGTGGCTCAGGGACTTTCACCCCTCCTGGTAACCGTTTGCTGTGTTTTACACAACCTTTACTGAGGTAGGCCGTATGTCAGAAATAGCTGGGAGCTCCTCACCTGTTCCACATAAATCGTGGATATGAATTTGCTTTTCACGCTTTTCCTCCTTCTCCTTCGTCTCTCGGGTCGGCCTCTTTCTGTGGATGTCTGCAAATTAACGCGTACCTTCGTTTGTATGAAATTCTCAGTCTCGGAGCATGTCATATTATGTTAAAATGAATCAATGGAAGAATTGTATTTGCTTTATATCACTTAAACTTCTAGTAGGTCTCCAAAAAAGCAAGGATCCCAGGCTAGATTATCCACTGACACATATTAATTTGTATAATTTTATACCAGTGGAAAATCTGTCCCCGTGAAATGTCATGCAGCACAGGGCTCTGTCTTGGCACATTGGTATAGAAACCAAAATATAAGGGGAATTAGTGTTTCCTGACCTGTGAATTATTATTCATTCTCCCAGGACAGCAATGACAGCTCTATATTTTCTCGCTGATCTCCTTCTCTGTCTTAGTTTCTGCTTCTCAACTAAATCTGAGCAGTGGAGCTTGCTCACGTGCTCTTTTCTTCCTGCTCCCCTAGGATGGTAAGGTGTTTTCCCATTTCCATTATACAGGGAATCCACTCAAGCATGCACCCTTGGCAGCCGTCTGGTGTCCTGAGGGGGGGTCTTCCCCCCACTGTGCAGCTGTACGCCACGGTTGAAGTTGTTGGCCATCATTACCTGAGGAAATCTACTTAAAAGAGTGTCTGAAGCCAGGTTTGAAGCCAGTCGCAGGTGGGATACAGGACAGGCTAACACAAATAATTCAGTTTGGAGTGGTGGAGTGCTTCTGTTTTACAGTGTGCCTGGGGAGAATGGATCTGCGTAGATGTACTTCCACCTCAGACTCCGACGTCACCAACAATTGCAATGCCAGAGCAACGGAGATGGCAAGAAAGACAATGTTATAGATAGTGGAAAGTATTCAGCATGACCTACTTCAGTGTTAAATTGTACATTTGAACAAACATTTGAAATCATAAAAAACCCCACCATTTATGCATATCCATGACTGCATGTCTCTGGTAAGGAGACCTGCTTTTATTCTCTTAACAGTGTTCAGGGGCCTGCATCCAGCTTGAGCAATGCTAAAGAGAATTTGTGTAAATAGTTTATGAATTTTATATAAACTGCTTCCTTCCACAGGGAGTGATGTAGATGGGAACTGTCACTAGCAGAAGAAAAATTCGCCATGAAGCAGATGAGACCTTCTGATGGCTGGAAAGGTTTTAGAAGCAGAACAAATGAGACTAAACTGTATTTCAAAGCATGCAGACCTAACCCTCTCCCTGCAACAAAGGCACCTTTTTAGGCACATCAAGGGGATTTTTCATTTTTTTCCCCATTCCCACCTGTGCTGCTCTGGGGAAGAAAAAGGAGTTCAACTATCTGGAGTCTCTCGGTGTGTGGTCAGGGACCCATCTTCTTCTGTGTCTCTTCCACATTATTAGCTGAGGTCCCACCAAGGCCACTTCAAACGGACAAACTCGTGCACCTTCCCCCTGACACTCATCCCACCCAGGATTCAGATTTAGCCTGTGGTTGCCTGCGATCTCCAGATCTCTCTCTGCAATGCAGCTGCTGATTCACATCCTCGCTTTCTATTGGAGAATTTGATTTTTACTTCCTCTATGTCTCTAGCCTTCCTTAGTGATCAAATTTTTGTTCCCCACCACCACAGACCGACACAGGGTTCTATTCATTTTTATATACTTTGTTGTAATAGATACTGGCAAAACAAAAAGGTCGCTAAACCCGTAACACTAAATGTGGCAAACAAACAATAGCAGTCAACATGAGAGACTGAAGCAGTTCTGCTGCTGCTCTGGGGCACCGTCATCTATTGCTAATGGCCAGAAGAAAGAGTCTCACCCTTAGGCCATACCTCTCATTTCCCTTATTTCTGGCTGTTGGTCCTCTGGCAAATGTAGTAAAATTAAAAGGTGAATTTCAAATCCACAATATTTTGGTGCCAGCCTTTTGTTCTAGAATGCTTATGCCTTTTTGACACCAGAGATACCTACCTCTAGTCTCGCTCCATTTAAGGACCTCCATCCAAATACCTTAAACATATCCATTCAATATTTGTGAGGCAAAACCACACAAAATCAAGTACAGAGTGAAAACTGCGTCTGTGCTGTGTGAAAAATCATCTTTATGTATGATATCCTCCTGGCCTGTCCCATGTGATGTTAGTACGATATCATATGCCCCTGGGAACAAGCTCATTTAAGAAATATGGGTTAAGTATGTAGAGTACAATTAATATTTAATGTATTGAGTATGTTATTAGATATTTATAAGGAATCAGCTAAAGTACATAATGATGCATACCATGAATATATAATGTAATTGCTATTTTTTGCTTCAACTTCAGTTAATCAAGTTTGACAATATAAAGAGAATTTTGGGTATCTAGAGTTTTAACAAATATTAATTGAGCAAAACACAGCAGGCTTGAGCCTATTAATTTACTGATTCTATTCATTTACTTAAAAGAATGTGTCTAATGAAGAAATCAGAGACATGCAAATCAGGGAAAGATAAGGGAAAGACGAGCGCTGCCGAGATCTGCGTGTGGCTGTGGCGATGTATGTTTTGGTGATTTTGTGTATTTTGCGGAACAGGTATGTCTGTAACTGCAAAGGTTCTGAAGAAGGCAGCATAGGCTCAAAAGCTTTTCAGACTCAGCTGGCCTTCAGAGGGTATTACACCTCTCTACAAAGCTTGTCCAATTTATGCCTTCAAGGTTTAAATGCATCAGCTGGGCTCCTGCACTTTTCTTTCAGCTTAACTACACCCGGATTAGGTTTCAGTTAACTTTCCTTTTTCAAAATGGCATGCCCTGTGCTCCTGCAATGAAATTCTTCCTCTGCATTTACCCGTGGGTTAATACAGCCTTTAATCCCCACTGATTAAGTGGATTAAGCTCCCTGC
This sequence comes from Arenaria interpres, assembly GCA_013399435.1. NCBI lineage: Eukaryota > Metazoa > Chordata > Aves > Charadriiformes > Scolopacidae > Arenaria > Arenaria interpres. The sequence goes on from VXAK01017989.1 coordinate 14,338, forward strand.
GGATTGAATTTGCAGAGAGCGAGGGCCGGTGCGGGCCCCGCTGTGCTCTGCCTGAGCCAGATGACTGCTGACCCTCCCGGCATCCCACCGCACCAGAACCAGCCTGCCCCTTGGCCCGTGTCCCCTCTGGCTGTCTGAGGCTCTCCAGACCTTTAATACCAGTAGCCTGCTTTTAACACCAGTATCCAACTGGTGTTATCCTACCAATATCTGAAGGGGGCCTACAGGAGAGCCGGAGAGGGACTCTTTGTCAGGAAGTGTAGTGATAGGACCAGGGGTAATGGCTTTAAATTGGAAGAGGGGAGATTTAGATTAGATATTAGGAATAAATTCTTTACTGTGAGGGTGGTGAGACACTGGAACAGGTTGCCCAGAGAAGCTGTGGCTGCCCCATCCCTGGAGGGGTTCAAGGCCAGGCTGGATGGGGCTTGGAGCAACCTGGTCTGGTGGGAGGTGTCCCTGCCCATGGCAGGGGGGTTGGAACTCGATGGCCTTTAAGGTCCCTTCCAACTCAAAACATTCTATGATTCTATGACCCAGCTGGGATCAGCACTTAGGCAGATGCTGTGTCATTGGAGTACCTGCCTGCAGTGCTGCAGTGCAATGGGGGGACTGTCACAGCTGGGGGGGTTCCTGCGTCTCCTTCCCCCTCTGAAGGCCAGCAAAGGTGCTGGTGACCCCTCACACAACTGCTGGCTTAAATGAGGCTGGCTCATATGTGTAAAGGGATGCGCAGTGCTGAGGAAAAGGCCAGAAACACCACTTAGGGGAGCTCACCTGAAGCCACAACAAAGGAAATTGTTCCTTGTAGCGTTAAGAAAAAGCCAAGGGCGAAGTACAGCGACACTCCTCCTGCTCCTGGTCCCGTTGCATGGAGCATGGAGAAAACCCGGGGCAGCAGTTTGTCCTGGAGGTGAGATGGATGCCAAGGCTGGCCAAGGGATCTGGGGAGGAGGGACAGCACTGTTTGGGGCCAAAACTCCCAGGTCATGGTTCTGGCTGGTCTCCCATGTGTGTTGCAGTGCACACGGGAGCACCACAAGGTGCAGAGCCAGCCACAGGGTGCAGTGTAAGAAAACCCCAGCCCCGAGCGCTTGGCTCCCGCTCTGGAGGATGTTCCTGTCCCATACACAGCGCAGCCGGCCAGTACAACCCTTGCGGCCAGTACAAACCTTGCGGCCAGTACAAACCTTGCTGCCTGACCTTGGTCGCTTTTACCACATGGATGATATGCAGAAGCACAGCCCCTGATGGTGGAAGTCTGGGCCCCTACCACAGGCAGAGAAAACACGCCCTATTCTGGGGTTTCCAGAGCAAGAAATCTCCCTGGTTTTCCGTGCAAGTTTCTTTTCATCCCTTTGAGTTCTACAGGCCTCTTGACAACTTCACCAGTTCTCCTCGGCATACTTAAAAAGGCCTCCCTGACGCAGCAGCCTAACTGAGCGGAACAGATTTCCCCCTGGTTCAGCTATTCTTCGCGGAGGCACGCTCGCCTTGACCTGCTGTGAGGGAAACTCAAATGCACATTGGCCCACCGAGGGTGGCTCCTCCCTGAGTCCTCCCTAAATAACTTGCCAGACTAGGATTTGAGACTGGTGAAAAACAAGACAAACCCTTCTCCTACTAGCAAGGAATACTGCGTTATTTATCACCTTTTTATTGTTTCCATGAAGAGCTGGGGTGGCTGCAAAACTACGTTGGCAAAAAAGACCTTTTAGCCTTGTTTATTTTTTTTTTATTATTTATTTTTCACCATTAGTTTAAAGCAATGAAGAATAATCTGTTCCTGACTGACCCCAGTGGATGAGCAGAAGTGTTGAGGCTCGAGCTGTCTCAGCCTGCAAGACAAAGCACCTCCGAAGTGGCTGAATCTTCCTTCACCAGTGTTTGGAGCCCTTCTCTGGAGTGACTGACACATCGGAGCATCGTTTTTTGATAGGAAAAAAAAAAAAAAAAAGAATTGTTTTACATTCCTGTTCCATCCAAATCTGGATGCCATCATCAAAAAGCACCAGACGGCTCAGCTTGTTCTGATGGCAAGAGTCGTCCGTGGGTTGCTGGGCGGCCAGCAAGGGGACGGGAGGGGGATCCAGCCCAGACTGGCTACCAGATCAACAGCTGCTGCAGACTTTAATTTCCTTTTATAGAAGGGAGATCGTGGGAACTGTTGCTCTTCATAGCCCGTGGAGTCTTCAGCTTAAAAAAACCAGCCCTCCCCGGGGAACCACAGGCTACGTCACATCTCAGATGCTGGTCTGTGTGTTTGCTCGGGTTTCTCCACGGCCAAGAGCAGCATGCCTGCCTCGGCTTCGCGCAGGGACCTGTGGAGCCTCCCTCCTCTGTGGCTCCTGGACCATGGCTTGGAGTCACGGGAGGTGAGAAGGCCGGCGGGGTTACAGGCGGGCAGGGCAGTAAGGGGGATGCAGAGTTAGGGGAGGGGGTCTGCACCACGGGCAAAGCAGAGATCTTGTGCCTCGGCTGGTCCTTCCTATCTGCATTTAATAAAAAATGGGATAAGCCTGGGATGGCCGAGAGGAAGGGGACAGAGCTTGCACGTGGGAAGCTCACCTCGTTAACACAGCTTACACCTTTTCTTTAGATGCCCACCGTTGCAGTCCTTGCTCTTACCAGCAGCTCCTCTTTCTGCAGAAGGCAGTTCCTTGAGGCTGGAGTTTATTTACGCGGAAAACAAATGCCAAGGCACAGAGCCTTCAGAAAAGTTTGGTGGCAGTAGCAGTTTGCACGGTCTGCGTAGGAAGCTATCTATAGCAACTGGGAAGCCAGAGAGAGCACATGTTATCACCACTCTGCAGGACGTGCTCTATCTGGCCATACACAGGGAGCTATATATAGAGCCATATACAAAAATATAGAAGAGCCCCGTGGCTGCCTTGGGAAGCATTGAGCTGTGTCTCATCCAGGCACAACTCTAGCAGAATCCTGTCCCTGGCCTGCCCTGGAGAGCTGCACATTTCGCAAGGATGCTGGGCGGCCAGCACTGCCTGAGGACAGCTGATCTGTAAAGTACAAGCACAAATATACCCAGTCCTTCTAAAAATTCTGATTTCCTCTAAAGTATTTTTATGCTATTTATAGAAACAACCCACTCCCCATTCCCAGCTATCAACCTTGCAGATCAGCACTACGTTAAACAAGCACAACTGTCCTTAATTTAAGAACTTGCAGTCTGGGGAGGTGGGGGTGGTGGGGGGTGGATTAAAAAAATTCCAGTGTTGAAATTTAACTAAAGAACTGTAAAAAAAAAACAGTCCAGGAGGGTCCTTAAGAGGCTACCAAACTGCCCCAAGGCAGGGTCAGCTGTCCTGTGTTTTTCCTGACAATTGGTATTCTGACCTGCTGTGAAAGAGGACCCCGGCAGCGGGGGCAGCAGGTTTACACAGACGCCTTCAGAGCGATGCTCCTCGGCAATGGGCCTGAAGTTAAAGGAGGCTTTGATGGCACAATAAGCAGTACGAAGGCTGGGTTCAAGCTTAAAGTGTGATTTGGTAAAGTGAGCCCATTTCTGCGAGGCGTGGTCATAATTTAAAGAAGGTTGCTAAATGAAGACTCCTGGACAGTGGAACAGCAAATAAATACAGCTCTGTGCTGAGGGAAAGCCTTAAATTACCCAAAGGCAGCATGCAATTTCAACAGCAGTCCTGTGTATTTGGCTTTCTAGGCAGTACGAGCACCAATCGTTTCCCACAAGCACTCAGGGTGGGTGATGTACAGCAGAAAGCTGTGCCTCGTCTTCTCTTCTGCCATTTTCACCTCAAATTGTCCTTTTGCGAACTCCCCATAAAAGGATAAGGTGGGATGCTCCCTCCCAGGGTGAGGGAGATCTTCTGATAGACGCTGTAGCAAAGGGGACATGGGGAGAGGTCTTGCAGGAATAGCTTCATAAATGTCTCCATGCTCTCTCTGATGAGTCTTTCCACTTGGACTGCAAGCATGCGAGGTGGTTGGTTTAACTGGTGTACAGAAGAGCTCCTGGTCCTCGTACCAGAGCCTGGTTATCATCACTGTTAGCACAGAAGCCACCTTCACACGTATACATGGCTAAAACTGTCAAAACACAGACTTCCACAAGCCTATCTCCCTCCTTTCATTTGTGAATTTAACATAAACAACCCAATCTGGCAAGTTGAAAGCTCTTTCCCCACCACAAACATTTCCTCTCCCATGCACATTTTGCAATTCTTGAAGTGAGAGGTTGCAGATTGTTCTCACGCAGAGTTTTCTCTTCCCTAATGAACTTCCCTTTCACTGAGAGGCAGGACTGTTTCCTTCCTCGGGGTCCTGCTCGTTCCCCAGTGATAATGGCCACTTCTGTCCATCCCAGTCCCAAGGACAGAACCTATGAACCTGTACCTACGGATGGACTTTCTAAAGGACGTCCTCACACTGCGATTATCAAACAAGGCACTTCGCCATTGCCTCAAAAACAAAGCAGTAGTGTGGGGTTTGCTGCCTTTGGTGGGTTCAGCTTGAAAATCCTTGGAGGTCGTCGCCTTCTGTGCCCTTAGGAAGATGCTGCGTGGGCAGTTCTTCAGCCAGGACACCTGGCCACCCAGCCACCCCAGCTCACCAAGGGCTACAGCTCTTAAGGAATAACACGAGTTTTCACTGCTTCCCAAAGCAACAGTTCATTGATTTTTATTAAATTCAGAAACCAAGCAGGCAAATAGAGACCAGGAAGAGAAAAGCTTTAAGATGGTGGGCTGAAAGTCTAGATCTATGACATATAGTGTAAATCTATAACTGCTCAGTGGAGTAATTTAGTAGTCATTTAGTACAAAGATACAAAGATTTAGTACAAAGACTTTCTTCTCTGTCAGCCAGTGCTTGTCTAAAGTGAGGAAAATGTGTTAAGTGGTGGCTACTTGCAACAGCAAAATAAGAGCTTTTCAGAACACAGTATCTGACACAAACCGAAACAGCCCAATATCCTCATTCAACTGATGAATTTCAGAGACATTTCACATTTCAGTTGCAGCAACAGGATCTCTCCATAGAGTCTCCTCATGTCCAGACAGCAAGTCTTCTGCCTATGGGTAGACACCAATAGCAGGGTTCTTCCAAAACACAAGGAGATGGGTTGTCCACAAAGGCTCTGACTTTGGAAATCACTCTTCCTCCCCCTCTACACAAGGAGACCCCAAACTAAATGGCTGAGGGCTCACTACAAATGTGAAATGTGTTTTTCTGGGAACACTATTGTTCCTACGGGATGTTCCATTTTTCATAATGGCTTCCATGGAGAATAGCATATTTGATGTAGCTTCTTCAGTTCCTCTTAGCTTGTTTTATATTTTGTTACAGGGCATTAGAGCATAGGGCAAGGTAGACTTAGTATCTGCTTCAACATAAATATTTCAGATTTTTCTCCAACGCCCAATTTACGTGGTAGGTCTCTTTTCACAGCTGATGATTGTTCCACTTAGAACAAAATTTCTCAAGAGGAGCAGTTTGTAAATACAAACATACTTAGCAACAGTCTTCCAAAATGGTGTCACCATACCCACCCAGCAGCTACGTACACATCAAGTTGTTGTGAAAGCCCTAGTGACGGCGTCTAAAACCTCAGCCCTCCGATGCTATCGAGAGCGTACATGTAACTTCCTTTGTTCAGCAAGCCAGCCCAAAGCTCTTTTCCTGCAAGAGGAGGGAGAACCACAGACACGGTTTGTGAGCCTTTCAGGTAAGACAGGGGCACCCAGCTGGCACACATCTGTCAGCCGAAGCCAACACCAGCTTTGAGGCATGCTGAGGATTACAAGAGTTTGCTTTCTCTATCTACATTAAGCTTCACAGTTCACCTTTAAGTTTTAGCTGCATTTGCATGTCTTTATTTTAAGAGAGATTTTAGGTTATGGATTCTTCTTATCTGTGAAATTCTTGTTCATCCATTTATCATTTAACATTTTTTTTTCTAGTCAGAGGACACGATAACCACAAAAATAGGAGGGGCAATGCAATCTAGCACCAACTGCACAAGTCAGTCAGAATCACAATCCTGCTACACAGGAACACTCGATGTTCACCAGTTGTTTGCCCGACATCAATTAGGGCATTAAGAACGGCAAATCATGCACGCAGAGTTGGTTACTGTCACAGAATTTTGTCAACTTAAAAAAAGATTAAATATTTCAAACCAATTAAAGTAATTAAGATTCTCAGTGTGGGGTGAAGGCACACACATATTTTGTTGGCTGCAGAGCAAACTACAGGACTTAAAGGGAAACAAATACGCCTTCCGCAACCGTTAGAAAAGGATAAATCTGCTGTCAACATTCGGCCTGAAAAGATGCTGTTATTTAGCTGGGGGGTGGGGAAGTTGTAGAATAACTGGGGCCCAAATAGCTGTGAAACGTAACATTGATATAAACAACCCAAGGTAGCTTACAGATACAGAAACCAAAACAAGAAACATTAGCTGCTTTTTGAAGCAGAACACTGTTAAATTACCTGCCACAAGAAATTAACTAGTTAGTCATTCACAGAATAAGTTTTTCCACTGTTGCACCCATACTTCTGCTGCTCTACCCTGATGTCCCTCACAGATGAGAGTCTGGCCACAGGTAGGCAAGCTCAGGACTTTGCAAATCCGGATTTGCCTCAAGATAATCAAATACATCACTCCTCATGAAGCAAAGTAAGAAAGTATCAATATTTGGGCTGTATCCCATCAGAGACTTAGAGTGAGGACCTTATTCAACTCTTCTGAAATTCACAGCTACTTCCTCTAACAGAGGGTGTACTATACCCTAAAAAAATGCTGGCAGATGGTTCTCCATCAAGGCAGAGAGGCACAGATAGGGATGGGCAACTACAATTACAACTCATCTTCATTGTAACTTCATCATGTTCCAAAAAAACCCACCCTGCTCTACCATGGGTCACCTTGTGGCCACCAGCCAATGTCAAGGATAAGCAAACAGTATTTTGAATGACTTTTAGCCCAAGGCCTTTTGCTTGTTTCTTTGTTTTCTAATGGATTTTCTTGCTCCCAAGACGTGAGTGTCTTACTGTTCAGGGAAGCTACCTCAGCCTTTGCTGACCAACATCCCATTAAGCCCCTCCAGGAAAACGGACTCCCACAGGAGCTGCTGTAGTGTGCCCCCAGCCTGGCAGTTCCTCTCTTTCAGGGCTCTCCACTATGCATTTCTATTTGCAGGTGAATGTCGGGTCAACTCAGGATGTGGGGAAAACCAGTTTCCATGCTCTATCCTCCTCACTTTGCTCCCTGGCGTTGCCTGAGTCAGTACCTCCTCTTGCTCTTGCCCCCTCATCTATGCACTGACCCTGGGCAGCCCAAAGCCTTCCCAACCATTTCAGTTCCATTCTTACTCCACATCCCCTTCCCTATTTTTGTCTGGCCTCTACCCCCTGTATGGCCCCATCTTAGTATTTTTTCTTAATCTGCATCAGTCCTACTCAAGCACATCATTCCCCAACACTAGCCCTACAGTTCTTCCAGCTACACAGTCTCCCCTCCTACAAGGAGTGTCTACTGAGACACACCTAGGTCATAGTTCTTAACTCCAACCCCTGCCCCACACTCCTTCTCTGCTCTTCCAAGCATGCCACCACCACCATGATGTTCCCGATGCTGCCATGGAAATTCATCTGCTTACAGAAATAAAAACAATTTCTTTAAGTAGGAAGGCTGCTACAGGTTTGGACACCAGGAATAACCCCATACACCAGTACACTTCGGGGGCTGACCTGCTGGAGAGCAGCTCTGTGGAAAAAGACCTAGGAGTCCTGGTGGACAAGAGGATGACCACAAGCCAGCAATGTGCCCTTGTGGCCAAGAAGGCCAATGACATCCTGGGGTGCGTCAGGAAGAATGTGACCAGCAGGTCCAGGGAGGTCCAGTAGAAGCTACTCAGAAGAATTATGGCATTCATTTAGTAAGGCCACACAACTTTAAAAGTCCAGTATATTGAACAAAATAATTTTATTTTTATTTATTTTTTTTTAACAAAGTTTATGGAATCTGAAAGTAGACGATAGAAGATAACTTTTAACAGAGACTTAATATGGGAGATTCTCTACCCAAAAATATGTGTAACTTTATGATCATAAAGAACTTCAAGGTTCTGTGCTATACTGTACGATATGTAAACAGATTTTGAAAATACTTCCCCATTATATATTTTGACACAGTATGCACAAGTTTAAAGAAATGAAGTTTAAGCGCCTCAAGGGATTTCTTAGAAGTAAAGCCATTTGAAGAGCCATTTACAGTCTGCGGCGACAAACTTCTAAATAATCAAAATATCTCCTTTTTCCACAATGCAGAATNCAGTAGAAGCTACTCAGAAGAATTATGGCATTCATTTAGTAAGGCCACACAACTTTAAAAGTCCAGTATATTAAATAAAATAATTTTATTTGTATCTACTTTAAAAAAAACACAAAAGCAAACAAAGTTTATGGAATCTGCAAGTAGGTGATAAAAGGTAACTTTTAACTGAGACTTAATATGGGAGATTCTTTACCCAAAAATATGTCAAATATTAAGGTCATAAAGAACTTCAAGAATTTCTGTGCTATACTGTATGATATGTAAACAGATTTTGAAAATACTTCCCCATTATATATTTTGACACAGTATGCACAAGTTTAAAGAAATGAAGTTTAAGCGCCTCAAGGGATTTCTTAGAAGTAAAGCCATTTGAAGAGCCATTTACAGTCTGCGGCGACAAACTTCTAAATAATCAAAATATCTCCTTTTTCCACAATGCAGAATAACCTGCTGAAGGCAACTCCCTATCGAAGTGATGCCAGCAACACAGATCTGATTGTATGACTCCAGCACTTAAAAGAGCACATTGGTTATACATGGCTTTTAACCTTGGGCTACAATTATGCTACCAGAACTAAATTCAAGTCTAAATCAGTCATGTAATGAGGTGTGTGTCGTCTTTAGAGTTCTTGTTTTCCAGATCTGATGAAGGTGGTGAAGGCGCTCTGAGGTTCTTGTGCTTACATTCAGGGCGGGATGAACCTTGCAAATACCAGGTTCTCCAATCAACGACAAACCACAGATCCCAAAGTAGGCATGTAAAGCATCTGAAAGAAGGACAGAAAAGGAAATTATGCCAGGCTGTCACTGCCTAGCATTCTTGGATTCCGACATTCCCGAGTAATTACAGCCAAAGAAAACAAACTGGTGCTACATTTTAAACTTGTATTTCGACAGAAGCAGTCAGTTTTTGCTCAAAGTCACCAGCATGAACTCATAGTCTGCAATCTCTAAAACTAAAGTCTATTTTTGCTTTATAACAATTCTTGTCTGCTACTTTATTTTTTCTGAGTGCTCATGCCAAACAGCAAAGGAATTTTAAGGAGCTGGCAATAATTTCTGTCCACAAATTTTTTTTTTCCGAACTCATGAAAGAATTTTTTGACTGATTACTTGATGAACACCTGACTACCAAAAATTAGTGCCAATAGCTGCCAAAGAGCAAGATTTAGAAGTATGAAATAAGTTATTTCTTTACCTAGCTTCCTCCCTTCCTGAGAGAATACTCTAAGGACAGGAATTCATGAAATGGCTTGATCAGCTATAACAGATGGCTGCCACCGAAAAGGGATGCTCCTATTGCCCGGTCCCACGCTGCTCCTGCTGCCTATCTTATACCGGCACTACAGCTTGCTGAACACCCTCCATGACCTAAAGCGATTGAAAAAACATGGAAGAAAATTAACCCAAGCAGGAAAAAATGGACAGTTTTCTGATATTTTAGTGAATTAAACTGGTTTGCAGAAGGTTTTGACATGCACCAAAGCCAGTGCACAAAAGAGGAAAGGACATGCAGATGTATTTGAGGAAGCTGGGAGGAAGAGAAGTGAGCCTGCCTCCTCTGGGCAGCAGCAAGCCATTAGATTGGATAATTTGCCCATGAAATCACAGGCTAAAGACGGAAAGAGGATGTGAACTCAATATGCCCCTTACAAATTCTCAACACTTAGTAATCTTTTCCGTAAATTCATATTTGACTAAAACTGTACTGCAAGAAAGTATCTGGAAAGACAGACTCTGGAAGAAGTCTTCCGCTTATTAGCATTAATATGCAGACAAAAGCATGCTCAGCAGATGCTTTCTGGAAGGTCAGTAGGGGCAGCGTGTCAGGCAAGGAGACCTCAACTTCAGTAAGCACAGTATATTAACCCCCGAGGACAGCTGCACTGAAACACACTAAAAACCATGTGCAGACCTAATTACCTGTATACAACTACTTTGTTTAACCACAAAAGTTCAGCAGTTGTGCAAATTCACGCTAACTTAATACTCAAGTTAGTTCTAGCAAAAACACATATGCCACCTGTGTACTCCTCTGTTTCAAGCTATGAAATAAACCAAGCTTTTCTAGATCAAAAAACATAGGTCCAAACATTGTTTCATAATTATCTCAAATGCAGAACACAGCATGCAATCTAGCAACTGCTTGGCTCCTCTCTTAAAAACATAAAGGTGTAGTTATTCTTCTTCGAGAGCAAATCATACTTCAGTGTTTTACATGCAGTAATTGTGCATGCTCATTTTCATCCTCTCACTTATGTTAAACCTTTTGATCTTTCTCCTGCACAACCTGTAATTTACATGTGCTTCCATTTCTTTTATACTGTGTATCTTGTGTAGATCATAAGCGAGATGTATCAGAGTTTCAGTACAACCTCCTGGGGCATGCAGCAGTACATCCAGTAACTTAAAAGAAAAGTTTTATTTAAATCTACTTCAGACTTATGCACAAGTCTGAAGAAAAACCCTGCAAGTCACTTAGGTATGTGTTCTAGCAAAACGTTGTGGATTAATCCTGGTAGGCAGCTAAGCACCACACAGCTGCTCGCTCACTTCTCCCCCCGGGGGAGAAGAGGAAAGGAAAAGTAAAAGTGAGAAAACTCAAGGTTGAGATAACAACAGTTTATGGGGAAAGCAAGAGCTGTGGGCGGGAGCAAAGCAAAATAAGAAATTCATTCACTACATCCTATCAGCAGGCAGGTGTTTGGCCACTTCCCAGAAAAAAGACTGCAACTCCAAACATCCCCCCTGGTCCTCTTTCTTCTCCCAGCTTTTATTGCTAAGCTCAATGCCATGTGGTACATTATACTCCTGTGGTTAGTGGGGGCAGCTGTCCCAGCTGTGCCCTATCCCAACTTCTTGTGCACACCCAGCCTGCTCACCAGCGAGGCAGCACAGGAACAGAAACAACCTTGGCACTGTGTACGCAGTGCTCCACAACAGCCAGAACATCATCGCTTTATCAATGCTGTTTTGGTGACGAATCCAAAACACAGCACCATATGGCTGCCAGGGAGAAAATTAACCCTACTAAACCACATTATTGTGGTTTAATGTTTGCAACAAGTAGTATTAACACAAGGCAGCAGATCTAACTCCTTAACGTGAAACACATCTCAGTCACTTGTAAACAAAAACCAGAACAAATACAGTATGTGTTCAGTTCTGATTTGAAGCATGAATCTCCCTGCTAAGCCAGTAATACCACTACTACAGTGATAGTCGGAAGCTTTTTCAGAAAAATGTCTTTCCTGTATTTGACAACCTGTAGATCCCTACAAAAAACCAAGTCATGTCCTGATTCACTTTGTTATACTCACGTTTTCAGAGGATTTCTAGCATTTAAGAGTCTATTGACCTTTTAGATTCATTTTGAAAGGCAATAAATTTTTACAAGGTCATTGCTCAATAAGCATGTTGGTCCAAACGCATTTTAAAATCAAGAAAAAGGGTTAAATAATGCTCCTGGCCTCCAGAACCAACAATGTATTGATGCCTGTTATCATGGGAACATCAGGACTACAAAACAGTATTTTCCTGAATCATTAGTTGTAAAAAGTTACAGTGACTTTGGAAGTCCATGTAATATATAGATTATCACAAACACTTGACTCTTCTGCAATTTCTTTTAGTCCTCTTCCTAAAAACATTATTGCTCAGTAAAACCAGTTTGACTATCCAAATTTAAACACAGACTTTATGAAGTAGGAGCTACAGAAGTTGAAATTCTAAATCTATCTTAGAAAGCACCATTGGAAAAAAAAAAAGGCATATTCTTACTTTGCAAACTTTGCCTGGAATATTCTGTCACATCTGAGTTTTGCAACAAAACCAAACTGAGGCTTCTGTTATCAGCTTTACAAATGCTAAATCCTTCAAGGAGAATGAATCATTTCTGTCAATATTGAGTCTCAACAGAACCTTTAACTCCTTTGCACGATGACCCATACCACTCTCGTCACCTTCATAATTTGCATTTAGACTGAAGTCGAAAGGGCAGTGTATACTTTATCACAGTAAGCTTTTGAGAGCAATTGAGCTGCACAGATACTTCCTGTTAGTAAAGTGTGAGATCTTTATTAGGGAGACCTACAACAATCAAAAGGAAGCTTGCCTTTCAGATACCGGCTTGCAGGAAGCTCAGCTGTATGTATGAGAACAAAATCACAGTGCCATAGAAACAATCTTTGAAATGCTGCGTTTATATTCATTCTTCACATTAGAACTACATTAACTTTTTTACTCTCCTTCAAAATATGAACACAGACTTATGTCACCCTCTGCCTGAGGCAAGAATGCTGCAATAAGCCCTCCTATCACAAAAAGCCAAAAGAAACAGCAAAAGCTTGCCTCGTAGGAAAGCGCAGCATTCAGGATGAAATGCCACACAAATCAAAGGAAAACAGCTTTATTAGTAGTCTTGCCTTTCTCAAATCTTATCTCAAATAATCACAGCTGTGTAAAAAGATAGGTTAAGGAACTTTGCAAATGAATGGGATTTTAAACAGATTTTTTAATTACTAGCTCACTAAGTAAATGGTTCATCAAGATAAACAGAAATATTT
>VXAK01017990.1:0-20848 GCA_013399435.1 Arenaria interpres
TTCTCTTTCTCTTTCTCTTTCTCATCCTTTCCATTCTTGTTAGGATTTTTTTTTTCCTATATATTTTTATTCCTCTTTATTCCGGCAGCAGTTACACTGCTTTTGGTGACTACCTATTGAGTCGATTCCTCTCCACCTCTCCAGCACAACACAAGCAGTCTGGTTGCTGCAGAGGGGGTCTGACCATTGCCCACGCCACAGCCCACCCCAGCACGTGCTGCCGGTCCGGGACTGACCAGCGATGTGCCTTCCATCGCTCAGCACACTGGAACCTGCCCATCCATGAGTTTTCTTCCCTTTCCTGCCAAGCACTTTCTAATCCCATGATGTGACTCTCGTCCAGTACCATCGCAACCTCACTTGTGTGCGCTTTTCCCAGAGTGGGGTGCCAGCTTCTCTTCCCCCCACGCTCCGCTTCATCGAACTCTGAAAGTGTCTTTTGGTTTACAGGAAGGGAAGAGTCTCCTGGCAGAGGCGAAAAAGCTTGGGTCTGGGGCGTGACGAGCTCCTCTAGCACTTTCCTTCTTGTAGAGCAGTTGCTGACATAGTTTTAAATATCACTACGCTCTTCTTAGGTTCCCCGTGACTATAGACTCTCCGAGTGGGATTTTCTTGGCTTTTTCCCATGATAGTTTATGTGCTTGTGGGCACTGAGAAGGCTTGGTTTCTGTCCCCAGCTGGAGTCCATGGGGAGATTCCCAGGGGCTTTCTGGGTTTGAACCCATTTTCTGCCCAGCACCATTTCACAGAATCACAGACTGATATGGGGTTGGAAGGCACCTCTGGACATCACCTAGTCCAACCCTCCTGCCAAACCAGCTCCACCTACTATTTGGGACCATCTATTTGGGACTACTATTTGGAACCATCTCTTCCTCATCCCCGTTTGGGCCAAGGGTGACTCTTTGCAAAGCTGGTCCTTTGGGAGGGTGTGGAGAGGTAATGTGAAACTGCGCTTCATCTCCAGTACCAGCAGAGCTGGTGGAGCCTGTGGCTGGCTTTCGGTTCCCAACGCGTGTGAAAGGACTTGCCTGTGTATGTCAGTACCTGCACAACCTGGGTGCAGCTTCCACAGCACCCACCTTCTGCAGGGTGAGACCCGGCAGGGCCAAGAGGGAGATGCCAAGCTATGGTGGGACGGTGTGGCGAATCCCCATGACCGTGGTGGAGGATGTTCTACCTTGTCCTGGAATCCAAGCCGTGGAGAAGGCATGGAGAAGCTGGAGAGGGTCCGGAGGCAGGCAGGGGTGGGCACAGCCCAGAGGGCAAGCTGTGGGGAGCCACACGTTGCTCTGCAACCTGCGCGGGGCTGTCACTCTCCAGCTGATGGACCCGGGGAAAGTCACCCTGGGTATTGCAACATCCCTGCCTGCCCCGGACCTCTCAGAAGCCTTTTGGGAAGGAAGCGTGACCCAGAATGCTCTCCCAGCCCCAGCTCTTCGGCAGTGCAGCGAAGCAGAGGCTTTGGGGTGTGCTCGCAGATGTACCGAGTTATTTTTTCGCTGCTCTATAAAAAAAAAGAACGGGGAAGGGGGAGTAAAGAAAAGGAAGTGATACTGTTGCAATCAGCACGGTGGGTGATAAAGATTTATTACAGGTAGAGAGCAAATAAAGGTATGGTAGGAACTTCTTTATTACCCATATCATGATTGCTTATGTGATCAGTGACCTGGAATACATTCAAATTCATGTTAAATAAAAGCCTAATAGAATTTTTTCCCCTGCCTTACGGTGACATGTGGGCAGCACAGAGAGCAGCCAATTGCCATGTTTACCTGCTTCCTGCTTTTCTGGAAAGTCAACAGTTTTTAAAGGCTTAGTCTGGCTCTGAATTAAGAAACTTGCACTGGTTTAACTAAGGTCACTGGCGGACAAACGGGATATAACTGTGGGGTTTTTTTTTATTAAGAAGTTGCTGTGACAGGCTCACCCCACCCTGCCCCCCTGCTCCCACCCCGCAGGCTGGTCCCCTGCCTTTCTCCAAGCCCTTTTCCCACTGGTTAGGGAGGAGGACATCACCACAGGCAGGCGGCAAGGGACTGAAATATCCCAAGGCACCCAAATGACTTGCGGAGACCACGTTCATCACTGCCCTAAAGCGGTCACAAACCCATCCAGGTGCTCTGGCTTGGATGGCAGCCCAAGAGGTGCAGGCAGACCCGATGCCACCCCATTCCCAGGCAGTCATTGCTAGGTGGACCAAGCCTTCTGCTTTGGGCTGAGACCTCAAACTTGCTGCTCTGTAGGCAAGCCCTGGTGGTTGCACCTCCAGGAGGTACCCATGGGCTCAGCAACGCCTGGAAGGTCTTATCTGCTCCCCGCTTCCAGACCTTTCTTCTTTTGGTGGTTCCTCCGTCACTAGTTAACAGGGTACCCTTGCAAGGCTGGCTTTCTTTGTCCGGTGTCTTTAACCTCTTACAAGTAAATACCCTTTGTATACATGTATCTTGCTCCCTGATAAAGTATTGTATTCCTTCCACCACTGAAAGCACTGGTGGCATGAGGAGAAACAGTCCATTTAGATAAAAAACAATTAGCACCTCCCAGGCTGGCTTGGTATATATTGTTAAAGAAAAGGGCCCTCACAGGAGGCTGGTGAAATTCCTCCTGGCTGGAAAGAATGGGGGAAAAAAAAAAAAGCAAAAAAAAAAAAAAGGCGGAGGCTATTTCAAAGGAAACCTCTCCAACAGATTTGGAGATGGTGGGTTTTTTTCTGTAAAAAAGGCAAGAAAATGGTATTTTCTTGCTGCTTCAGGGCAGGAATTAGGTTTTGGTAAACAAGTTGTTGTAGTCTCTTGAGAATGGAAGAAAAGTAAGCTCAAAAAAAGAAAAAAAAAAATCACCCCAGAAGCCACATCTCTCATTTGCTTCCCTGTGGTGTGGACTTGGTGCACCTTCCTGGCCAGCCGGCTGCTGCCCTGGGCAGGAGATGTTTGGGGTGGGTGGCAGGAGGTGTTTGAGAGGGGCAGCCCAGGCACTTGGTCCAGAAAAATGTTTTGATTTATTTTATAGCCCCCTCCTCCCGGTTATATCATTACACATGATGGGCTTTAACAACACAGCGCGAAGCAGTTTCTGCAAGTCTCAAGGAAGAGCCATGTATCTTCATTTATATGTTAATTTGCATTAAATAAATGTCACTATAAACAACTTGTATCTCGGGAGAAGGTGGAAAACATATGGGTGTTTGCCAACCAGGGGTTATTAATTTTACACTTTCCATCTGGAGTCTATAAAGGGTCCATTCTCAGAAACAATAAAGATCCAAGGTCGCCCGAGAGCACCGGGAAGGCCACCGGCAGGGCTCTGCCATGCGCGATGTGAGAGCCATAAAGCCTTTGTTCCACCTCCAAGGTGCACATGCCCATGTACGAGCACCTCATTAAAGCCTGTGCGCATGCCAGGGCATGCTTTCCTCTTCTTATGAACCATCCTGCTCCGGTAAACCTGAGGAGCAGCCAGCATCTGTGCCAGGAGGAGGCACAAAAAGGGACACCTCGCTGGTGGGGGGCCAGGGAGGAAACATGGAACTTCCCCCAGCGATGCTGGGAACACGATGTGCTGCTGCGAAGCCTCCCCGTGCATGGAGAGGAGGGAGTAGATGTCCCACACCTTGGAGAGGTCCAGCCTGCATGGCCATGGGTGGAAGGAGCAGGGAGCTTGGTCACTTGGAAGGATGCGGGTGGTGGAAAGCAACGAGGTTAGTATTTCATGCAAAAAGTAACAACGCTCTCCCCAAAAGATCACCCCTTTCTATTTGCACATCAGGTTCCTTAAGAGCCGCTGCAGGAAAAGAATAAAAAGAATGAAAAGTTCCAAGGAAGGAGAATGGGCCCATGCCCAGCATGCGGGGGCTGCGGACGCAGGTCTGTCTCCCTGGGGCTGGGGATGCAGGTCTGCGCCGGCCACCCCAGAAGTCAGCAGAGCTGCTGGTGGGGCAGTCACACCTGCTAAGAACAGGCTCCTGGTGACAACAGTGTCAGCAAAGACTTTTAAAGGCTGTGATGTTGTTGCCGTGTACCGGGTGCCAATTTTCTGGTGCTTGTGCAAGCAGCCCTGCGCCCCTTGTCCGCCCCTCCGGCTCCTCCTAACCTGTCGTCCTCTTGCTTTCCGTGGTTCTTGTTCCCTTTCTCCTCCTTTTGTTGCAGCCCTTGTTTGCTTTTCTCACCGCCTGCCCCTCTCCCTTCTCACCCCCGCGTTTATTGGATTTCTCTCTTCTTTCTTGTTTCTCCTCGGTTCCTTCCTTCACTCGTTTTCCTGAGCAGGAAACAAAACTCCATGGTGTTGGCGTTGGTTGTGTGAACTTTTGACCCTCCTGGGTGATGTTTGAGTGAATTTGAGACGCGGTTGCATAAATGTGCCTCTACCCCTAGCACCTGGATCCCAAACATCCTCCTCCCGGGTGGCCCATGATGCCAGGGCTCCACACCACGCCGGTCGACTGCATCCCCGCGGGACCTGGGCTGCAGAGAGGAGAGCAAGGAGTCACCCCAATATTTCTTGCAGACACTTGTGAGAGGGGTAGAAATGTGTTAGCGAGGAATTTGTCAGTCCTAAAGGCAAAGGCATCCCAAAACTGAGCAGATGAAGCTGTCCTGAAGCACCTTCACTGGAAACAGGCTGCTACTTACTTACTAGTTTTTTTTTAATTCCCTTCCAGTCCCCAATTTTTTTCCAAATCTCCTGGTGTTTCAGCCAGGAGATATTGTCCCCTGAACCAGGAGACCCTTTGTTAAAAAAAAAAACCACCAACAAAACAACCCCAAACCCAAATAAACCCCCTCTACCTTAAGTTATCATGGGAGAGAATATCAAAAAAATATCCAGATTCTTCTGGGCACCCAAATTTTATTCTAAAAAGTGAGTGAGGGGCCAGATTTTAAAGAGCTCAAGGTCTCAAGTTTTAGTGGGGTCTGCAGCAGTGCCGGGGTATTCTGGAAATGCTCCCTGGATACTAGCCATCTCGGCATGTAAATATCTTTTAAAATTGGTTCCCTAGGAGCCTGGAAAGTCACCAGGACTTATGCTCCTAAGTCATTTAGGCAAGCTGAAAATGTCAACCTGGAGTTCAAAGCAGAGCTCCGTTTGTTTGGGTGTGGGTTTTTTCTGATTAAGAGTTGATTTTGTTGCTCTTTGGGAGACAGAAAACTAGAATAGTGTTATTTCGAAGAACATTTTGAGAGGGAGAATCACTGGGTGGTTATTTCTCAAGAAGGCTGTTTTGGAGGTGGCCCTCTGCAATCGTTTTCCAGCCTCCCCCAGCCCATAAAAGGGGAAAAGGATGGAAATAATAATTTTTTCTTCTGTAGGTGAAACAAATCCAGCCCTGGAATGAAGGGGGTGGCTGGGTACGAAGCGTAGCGGGGGTGGTGGTTGGTGCTCAGCTGGCTGCCCCCAGCGCATCGCTTCGCCCTGCGGCAGGGTTTGGGTGCCGAGAGGCGGTGTGCCCTGGCTCCCAGGTATTCCCATCATCACCTCCCCACCTGCCCTGATAAAATCCTTCCCAGGGGAGTTTCTCCTACCCCATTAAATGCAACCACACCGGCCGCCTGGAAGACCCAGACTTCCCAAACACACATGGGATTTTCAGACATATGAGGCTAGCTGGCCTCTTGCTGGGTATTTCCATACTGCTCCCAGCTCTGTCCTGCCCCGTTCCCAGTCCGAGCTGTCCCGTAACAAATCTATTCAGGGAGGCCCCTGAAAAGGGAGAAAGAAATGCCATCCATTCAGCAGCCTCTGCTCCTTCTGACACCCTCTGTCTCCCCATCCAGTTCATAAAGGACTTTCTGTTGGTTCGCAGCAACCAGGGAGCAGGAATGCCGCCGGCCGATCATGGTTTATGCCGTCTACAAAATGCCAACAGTATGGGGATCAGATGACCCTGGACGTGTTTATTGTAGTAGGGGAAATTAGCAATAAATAAAGGCAAGTGGGCAGAAGAAAACTGGGACCCTCTGGGACTCTTGTGTCTATAGGGTCAGAATCAAAAGAAGGCTTGATTTGCTCCTATAATTTAACCCAGCCCCTAGGCTCCTTTATCAGAGCAAGGACAAGGACATGCTAATCTGAGTGCCCATAATTTAACGGAGATATACTGTACTTACACTCTGCATTTAGAGGCGGCTGGATGATCCCGCGGGGCCCCTGCTTCTGGCCGAGCCGGCGTTTCACATGAAGTTGGCTGCAGCAGGCTGGTCCCCCACTTTTATTATTTTATTTTCTTTTTCCCTGTCAGAAAGCAGCAAACGTTGGTGCTTTGAGACTCTCTAATGCCCGTGTGGGGTGTCTGGCGTGGGCTGCCCAAACACGCTGGTTTAGGGCACGTTTTTTCATTGGGATGCTGATTTTCCCCATCCCATCCCATCCCGGTGGCGCAGTGAAGCGGGGGAGCCAGGCGTTGCTGCCTCATCTCCAGGGAATGAGTCCTTTTGTCCCACCCCGCTGTGGGGTCGAGCTCAGACCTGTAGGCATCGATTATGAGCCCTTCCTTCTCTTGTACCCCCAGCTCTCACCCATCCCTTCCCTGCAGAGGGGAAGCATCCCTGCAGAGCCCAGTCCTGCTCCAATCCCCTCCATCCCACTAAACAGACAGGCACTGGTCACCTTCCCCTCCGGGCCCTTATTTAGGAGGTTAATGGGATTACCCAGCAGCTAAGTGATGTGTGCATGGGTAAATGCAGTGCTGGATGAGGTCCCGAAGGCCCTGCGCTCCCAGGAGGGACAGGGAAAATGCCCCTCTTTGAAGTGCCACCACCGAGTCCTGTTCCTGGGGTTGCCAGAGGCTTCATGCTGGGCTGGGGGACCCGGATTTTGACTTGTGTCGGCTTGGGAGAGGTGTCTTTCCCTCCCTTCAAAACTACCCACTTGCCTTGTCCCTAAGATACTTTCCCCTTCCCCAAGGATTGTTCTTCCCATGGACAAAAACCAAACCAAACCAAACCACCGGGGTGTTCAATAATCTAGGGTGGCAGAGCAAGCCAATAAATTCCCTGCTTGAAAGATGAAAGACTACAGTTAGAGAAAAAACAAAAAAAAACCAAGCCCCAACCCTAACCAAACCCTCAGGCCCTGTGTGCTGTCCCACAGGTGTCGGTGGTGCCTGACCAAACACCCGCTGCCTGTGAAAGACGGGGGTAACAAAGCCTTTGCTTTCCCTTCTAAAACTCCCCTTCAATCCCCGAAAAAATTTCAGCCTGCTTTTTTTTTGTTGTTTTTTGGTGATGCGTGTGTGCGTGCACAGATGTTTTTATCTATTCCTGCCCTCTAACCATCCTGAAAGGCACTTGCAGTTCTTGGCTCCAGCAGCCCGTGAGGGCAGGGATGCCATCCACTGGGTTCCCACCGGCTTCGGTGTCAGCACCCAATGGCTCCCAAGGGGTTCCTGGCCAAAAAATTGGCTGTGGCTTGGCAGTCCCCTTGCTGTCTTGCTGCCGTGGCCCATGTGCATGGGCAGGCTGGGTTTGGAGTGCCAGCACCATTGACATCACGGCATCCCGTTGCCCCGGGAGTGATGGAGCTGCCGGGAAGAAGCCTTCCTGGGTGCCTGCTCATGCTCCTTCCCTGCTGAGGGGGTAGTGGGGGGCAATTAGGGACCCCGCTGAGGGGTAAAAACCTCGTTCTGTGGAATAAAACATTAAACCCTGTGATAATGGAGGAAATTAATAATGCCCAGAAGACATTAAAGGTAAATATAATTGTAATGTAAACATCATGGCTTTAAATATTGGCTTTTATGTGACAGCTGCTCTCTAAGCACCTGCTTTAGGCTCTTATTCACAACGGCAATTTACAGGCACCAGCTTTTGTTGCATGGCACACACACACACAAAAAAGAGAAATATCCCTGTATTCCTATTGTCTTGGTTTTTTTCCCTTCCATTTCCTTGCACGGGAGGTACTGTTGACTGTGCTTCCTCCCTGACCTGGTGAGACACGCTGACCCTGTTACCATTCTGATGCTGGACCACAGACAGCAAAGGGATGCTTAAAAATAACCCCCCCACCCCTTCCTCGGGAGCAGCTGGCATCTGCATTCTGGGTATCCAAGTTTTTTGAAGCCAAGGAGTGCGTGGGGCTGGGGTCAGCAGGTTGGGGGGTGCAGGAACTGTGGGTCCCCCAGCCTGGGTTTGGACGGACCCTGCAACACCAACTTCCCTCGGCTTGAAATATTCTTGCCCAGGCACCACTTGACCGGTTAAATATGGGATGGCAGTAGCGAGATGGCAGGATGGAAGCAGTGTTTGAGTTAGGTTTTGGGAGCTAAAAGTACCGATTTTCTGCTTTTACACAAAAAACTGCATTTTTTTTTTTTTTTGGAATATACAGTTTTCGGGTGGTTTTGCATAGTTTGCTTATTTCAAAATGCTAGTTTCCAGAGTCATGTCATTCTGCAGTGAGCCTCTCGCATTCACCTGAAGAAAAGTAAGCTTTACACCCCCCTCCTCCTTTTTTTGGACAGCTTCAAAACCCAGGAGGGAAGTAAAAATTACACCCATCTAAGATTTTTTTAATTATGTCCCTTTTAAAGGTCATTCCATCATTGGGTATTAGCTTTGCGGAGTCCTTTCTGGATGCTGGTTGTTAGCAGCAAAGCATTTCCAAAACAAGTTCAACTCTTCGGGGTGGAACGGGAGGGGGGGTGCCCGGCGGGAAGGTCCTCCTGCGCCCCGGCAGCTTTTCCACAGCGATTAAAAGCTTTGCCTCCTCCCTACGGGGCTGCGATCTGTAATTTTGCAGAAGTTACTGCAGAGTCGAGGGGTTGCCTCGCGCCAGGTTTGAGGGCTGTGATATTTCCCCCCCCCCCAGCCACAGCGATATCGGGAGGCACGGTAAACTTTTACCTTAAAAGAGCTGTGGCGATGGATAAGAGATGTGCTTCATATTTGCTTTAAGATTAGTGAAGAATTGGCTAGAACAGCGTGTTTTCTGTTGACTGTGAAAACAAGTGTGGCCCTGGCCCGGGCTGAACCCGGCGGGGGGACGAGCCCCATGTTGGCAGGGTCCCTGCCTGCAGCAGGGTGCAGGAGGAGCCTGGCTGGAGCCCTGCCGTCGGGGTGGGATGGCAAAGGCTGTGGCAGCGTTGGCTAACACAAGCTGAACCTGTCATGGGGTGGTGAGCCCCACCGATCCTGGGGCGGGGGGGTGGCCGGGAGACCCGCCGGGCTCTTTACTGCTCCAGGACATTTTAAAAAAAAAAAAGAGGTAATGAACATACAAACCCGGGAGGGAAAGAGCACTCGGGTAGCGTGGCTTAGGCTCATGATAGAAAATTCAAACAATATTAGACTGAAAAAGTCAACATTAGACACACTTCTACTAAGGACCTACAAACAAACAGAGTTCCTCTGTACACACATTAACAAACACAGCTCGGATGATGATGGCTGCTTTCACCTTTTCACTGCTACCACCCTCTGCCCGGGCGTTGTGGTGCTTGTCGGTGGGTCCTAGCACGGGGGAGGCTGTGTTGCAGAGAGACCTCTAACCATCTCACCTGCCTGTGGGGCATCCTCAGTGAACACAGCCCCAGGATCAGGGCGTCCTCGGAGGTTTTGTCCCTCCAGGTCTTGGAAAGTCAAGAAGAGTTTTGCGCAGGGCAAGCTGGAGAGCTGGCAGCATTCGCACGAGCCCCGTGGCAGAGCACGGAGCCACGCAGGCTCCTTTCCCTGCTTGCTCGGTGGGTTTGGGACCTTGCTGTCAGCCGGGTGCTGCTGCTGCTTGGGTTTGCTGCAAGGACAAGGAGCATGAACTGCAGGTGGCTGGGCAGAGATGTCCCCAACCCTGGCCCACGCGGAGCAGCCGGGTGGGTGGGTGGCTTGCAGGTAGATGTTGATGGTGACACGGGAGGGCTGGACCCATAGGCAGACAGAGGGACAGCTGACCCTGCATCCAGCATTACTGCGCTACGGTGGAAGCCAGGTTGGCCACTAAGGGGTACGAAATGCCTCAGGCACAGCTTGGGGCCAGATTCTCCATGGCTTAGCAGCCCTCCATGGGGCTGGGTGTTTCTAACGCCTGGAGGGAGACTGATGGAGCCTCTCCTTCCCCAAGCTGAAAGGCTCATCTTCCCCCAGGCCCCGTTGCTTAAGGGATGAAGTGGGAGATGATGTCCTTTGCAAATCTGCCCTTAAATATTGAACTGAATAATAAACCCTGAATTTTAGGAACAGGAAGAGCAAAGGGAGCCCTCGGGTTCTGCTGCCGCTCTCTCCTCTTCCCATGTTTCACTCCGGAGACCAGGGGAGGGAAGGAAGGGAAGGGAAAGCCCCCCCCCCTCCTAAAGAGCATCCTGATTGTCATTACCCCCGCGCGAGACAGTCGATAGCACCCAGCAGGAGCATCCAGGGCGGCTGCCGCTCTGTTGAGTCCCTGGTAATGCAATGCTCTTCCCCAGGATCAAGGTATTAAGGTTTAGGTTATTTGTATTGATTTTATGTGCTGCCATGCTGTGTCAGTCATGCTCATATTTGTGGTTCACAAATTCCTCCTTTAAATGTCACAGCCGTTTCATCTCCCTCTGCCATCAATACTTCCAGCCACGGGGGCTGTTTATTAACCCCCGGCGCCAGGGGTGGCCACACGCACCGCGCTTCTCCTTCCCAGACCCCTTGCTATTAGCCAAAAAAAAAAAAAATGAAGGAAAAATAGAGTTACTTCCCCACGGAGGGAAAAATCCTCCCGAAAAGCGCGTCTCGCTGCCGCGGGCTTTGGGCCCTCTAGTGGTTAAGGCCAGTTTGGGATGAAATTTCCACATTTCCCCAACGCCGTGGTCGTGGCGGCGAGCGCGGCTGTGGCTTCCTCCTGGCAAAGCCAGGGCTGTGTTTGGATAATGTGATTGCTGAGCAAGCGAGTAGAAAGAAAGCGGCAGAGAGACAGCTTCATCGGGAGCCCGTCTTGCCCAGGGATTCCCCCGGAAAAGCGGGAGCAGGTCTGGCACATTACCCTGCGCTATCCAAACAGCAAAAATTTGCTAATAGCAAATACTGCCGTCTTCGTGACGTGAGCGGGAAGCCCCATGGATACCTCCAAAGATATAGGGATAATGAGCGTATTTATTAGTCAGCGTCCTATTTTCTTGGCTATCCTTTAACAAACAGGCAGCGGAAATAAAAACAGCAAACAAGTTTTCCCCTATTCCTCTGCAAGCGCTTACTTAAGCTTTTATTATATTTGGCCATGGGACGTTTGGTAAACTTACTGATGATATCAGAGAATGATTTTACAAACAGTAAAAGTTACACTATTGACACCTCCAAATTCGGGAGTATTTACATTGTGTTAGGTGCACACTTGCTCAGCGAGATTAACAAACATTACTCGAAAGGCTATAGCCAAATCCACCGTGGTTGTTTATAAAACCTTTACAACTCATCAGCTTCCACTAACACACTGGCACTGTTCAATTACCATCACTTTTAGAGAGCCTTAGCAAAACACCCAGTGCCCATGTAAATAGACAAATCTGAAAACTAGCTGGTCTATTGGCTTACATACTGTAGGTAATGTTTTCTTTTGCTCAAATTTGTTCTAGAAACTAATCACGCTCTGATAAAGCCATCTGCAAATATGAGAAAGATTGACATCCACATGTCAAAGTTTACACAGCCTGACCAAGTGTACATATAGTGTGGGCGATGCGAGGGCCCCGCAGCGCCGTGCCGGCAGGGATGCTGCTTTGGGGACTGAGCCCCCTGCCCAGTTGCCGCTCGCCGTGGCCCGAAACGCAGCACCTTCCCGGGGAGGGGGGTTAAATCTGGATTATTCCAATGCAAACAGCAGGTCTTGGCTAAGCCCAGTTGGGATGGAGACGCTCTGCTGCACCACTGGCTGCCCCGAGGCCTCAGGGACCTGGCCCCAGGATGCTCCCACAACCAGGATTCTCCTGCACCGGGCTCCAGCAACCTCCTGGACTTGTCTCCCACGTCCCAGTTAGAGCCAACTTTACCACATCCCCCTTCTTCAGCAGGGAAATAAAGCTCTTTTATCCCAGGGTTTTGCTCCGAGTGCTTTCACGGCCTTGGTCTGTTGGCAGGGTGCCTTGAGGTGTGAGGCAAAGGGGCACGGGCAGGATGCTGAGCCCGTAATGCCATGGTAGGGCTGGGTGTGAGCAGTCGTGCCTGTGCCACCGGCTGCCGTGCGATGCTTTCTGCACAGCGACAGCCAAAAGGGAAAAAAAAAAAAGTTGGAAAAAGCTTGGAGGTGAAGCTTCGCAAGAGGTTTTGACACAAGACTTGTTATCCTGCTGAGGAGCGATCATTAGACTTGGTCCAAAGTACAGATTTCCGTTTGGCTTTCAGTCGCTAAACACGGCTTTTGTTGACTCCTAAACAAGGCCAGCGCTGGAGATTTGGAGCCGACCCCAGCGGCTGGCACCCAGGCCCTGAAAACCCAAATACAGAAGGAGAAAATAAATCACTAACGTTTCAGTTAATGGTATTGCTAAAGAAAGGATTTAATGGACTTCTTGTCCTTCTTTTAATCAAATAAAATATCCTGCCTGCATGGGGCTGAGCCTGGACATTTGCCTTGCCAGGGCAGCGAGGGAGCCAGCTTGGAGCGTGTGCGGGGGGAGTCGGATAAAACCCCGGGCCAGCCGCCCTGGGCTCAAATCCTTGTTTTTCAGGCCGTGTGGGCCTGGGGCAGGACCCCGAACCAAGAGGCTGGGGAGCACAGCTGGAATTCTTGGGAGGTGCCGCTGGGATGCATGTCCCACCCGTGTCCTCTGCTGATGCTGCTCGAGGAGCCCCGCTGCCCTTGGGAGACGGGTTTTACTGTGGCTCGCCTTGCTGCCGTTGGCACTATTTGCATGTTGTTATGGAGCCAGTCCGGGACAGAGAAATGAGGATTTTTTAGAGCTGAGGGGAAAGATGTCACCTCCAGCATAGCGATGCTCTATGCCGAGGTCCTCTTTTGTGCTCTGCCGGGCACTTTTTTGCAGGTTCCCAGAGCAGAGAAGCCACAGGTAGCATCCTTCTCAGGGTCTCCTCAATGCTGAGCCAAAGGGTTGAATACCTGGGTACTCCTTTTGCACTAAGCGGTGGTGATGGCCGTGGTTGGCTTTTCCCCTCAGTCCTGGCGTTGCCTCTGTGTTTCCGAGCTGTTTTCCCAGCGTCTCGGATAGACAGACAGACAGACGGAAAGCTAGATAGATATTAAAGCAAAACTCATGGCCCTTCCCTCTCCCCCTGGGCCCATCACAACTGAAGGATGGCCGAGGGCTGGTCCTGCCTGACTGCTGCTGCCCGTTGGGAAGGGGCAGCTACCCCACCCTGCCTTTCCTCATATCCCTGTGGAAAGCCAGGCCTGATTGCCCAGGCTTCATTACGCTAACGAGGCTGCCTAGCGGGGACCACTGGCCAAACCCCAACTGCTCCCGGGGTTCTCCACACCAGGAGGCTGCTGCGAAGCGGACCTTGTCCGAGGGGGAAAGCCAGCCTCCAGAAGGACCTTTAGCAGAATAAATAAGTGAATGGATAAATCCAGGCTTGCATTTAACAGGGGCTTGAGCTGCAGGTCCATACGTGCTGGCATTAGGTGTTTAAGGCGACTTGTTTGAAAGCGCATCAGCATCAATCACTGTCTGCTGCTACTTGAAAAACAAGGCTGATAGACTAGCGGGGAGCAAAGCTTTCTGCCTGCCTCTGCAGCATGCTGCAATTCAATTAGTCATGGTCAGAGGGTGGCATTATTATTCATACATTACTGATTGTTCCCAAAGTAAACAGCGCGAGGATGGGGTCTGTGATCCTTTCCGTGCCCTCAGCCAGGACACAAAGGGAAATGCAATGCAGACCCTGGGGTGGGGCGTTGTTTGCAAACTTCACAGTCAGATCTCCCTGGTTTTCATCCTCCTCGCAGATAAGTGTTGGTGTATGCATACAAAAAAGCCCCGAGGTATTTTTACCCCAGTCAATTCCATGACGGTTTCTTTTAGCACTGATAACATTTTATTTTATTTTTTTTTTTTTTAAAAAAAAAAAAGCTACACGCTAATTTTAGATAGCGTGGATAGCTTAAACTATGCAAATACAAACCCTGTCACCACAGAATATAATAATGATCGACAGCTTAGCAATTAGCAGTAAATAACCGCGCTATGCAACACAGCAATATCATTTGCATGCTCGCAAAATAGTCACCCGAAGCCGTAATGGCCTACGAAGCCATCTGTTTAGCGGCAGTACGGCGGTGAAAGCCAAAACACGCACAACACCAAGACGGACCCAAGTGCTGGGGACCAACTTCTGTCCTCGCTGGGTCTCGCAAGGGGCTGCGGCAGCGGTCGGAGCTGCGCTCCCCCCTGCAGCACCCGGAGAAACCTTCCCCTTGGCTCAGACATGCGGGAGAGGGCTCCTGACAAGATCACTAATTGCTTTACACCTTTTCGTCTGTCCCTCCTTGCCCCCCTGCTCAGTTTATCACCTCCGCTAATGGTGCAAATTACCTCCCAGGCTGATTTCCTCGCCTTGCCCGCGATTTAATAAGCGAATGCGAAGCTGTGGGGAAGGGGGTGAGCGTCGCCTGCGCAGCAGCCACAAGCTCGAAGAGGTCATAGCACCAGCGAGGGCAAAACTCCTGCCCACCCGGGTCATCATCCGCTTTCCTCGTGGTGCTGCAGAGCAAAATATATGGAAATACATGGAACTATGATGGGGAGAGATGTGGAATAATGAGTCGTTCAGGGAAAGTCTTGTCCTAAAGAAGAGGTTCAGGTGTTGGTTGGTGCCCTGGTCCGGCGCAGCGTTGTGGGCATGTGCCCACAATGTGTATGATAAAGTATTTAAGGACATGACTACCCTCTGAGTGAAACCACATTAGGACAAACAGAATGAAAATAAACACGGTCACAATTAATATAAACATCATCTATGCAGGTACTTATACGCGATAAGTAGGATATATGTAACAGAAAATCTGTTTTCAAACATTCAGGCTTAGCTTGATTAAATGTTAAATGGATTTCCAACATTGACAAGTGCAACACGTCACGTGCTAGGTGAATGCAGAAGGGTTTTATGCGTCCTGATGTATTTAACAGACTTGCAAGCTCCTCCTTCATCTGTGGCCTTCAGATGCATTGATGAAATATTTTGCCCAAATAGCCTTTTCTTCTGGGGCAGAGGGCTTGACATGCAGATGGTATTTCTTCTTGCCACATCCAAAAATAAAAATAGACCATAAGAACGTATAGAAGATTAGTCTTCTCCCTGGGACCAGCTCCTGGCTCCTCCAGCGATGGGGATGCTCTCCCCGGTGCAGCTTCTCTGCCCCTCCCTGGCAAACCCCTCCTTCAGCCTGCTAATGTATTTGCACAAACCTTGAAGGAGTGGGACCTAGGTGAGAGCCCTACTGCCTCCAAAGTTATTACAGCGACTGATGGGCAACCACCCCGTGAATTAGCATATTTGCTGCATTTCCTTAGGGAAGCCAGCCGGCAACAATAAAAACGTGCTCTTTCATAGCCGCTGCCCCACGTGCTTGACAAAATTCGGGGGAGAGGGAGGAAGGTTGCTTTGAGCAGGATGAGGGCAAAGACAAGCTTCCTGCTGCAGCTGTCCAAGGAGCCCAGACTGAGTAAAGAAGTTGTGGTGGTTGGCGGTGAACATCTTCCAAGCTCAACGGCAGAACTATTCACGTGGCTGCACCATTTCTGGGAGGACACGCTGCACATAGCTTGCATGCAACAAATCCCACAGAAACAAAAATGACCACCTGATACTCCAATGAACTCCAATTTTCCTTCATGTTTTTTTAAAAAAGGGGCCATCTTCGCCACCTCATTGATATGCTCCCCCTGCCCTATTCCTCTTCCAAAGGACCAACCCAAATGTAGTAAGGGAGCAGCCGCAAACCTCCCAAAATGACAGATGCAACGCCTGGTGTCACTCAGTGGCGTTACTTTGCATAGTGGTACTGTTCTGGCCCCTTGACAGCTTGATTTAAGGCCGCCCTTGCTTGTTGTGTTGACATGACAACTGTGAGATATGTCGTAAATATCCCAGGAGTGGACAGGAATTGTGGGGCTGGATTGTACGGGTGGCATTGTACAGCATGTGGCTGAGCCCTCAGCCCGTCCCGGAGACCGAGCAGGGTTTGCTGTGGTTTTGTTCGGAAAAGAAAGAAATAAGAAAGAAAGGGGGGAAAAGACAAAAAAACAACCAGCAAACTGTATTTTTGGTTGATATTGTAGCTCTTTGCCGTTATGGATCACTCATGGCCATCAAGGACCTAGCTGGCTGAAAGCCATCAATCAACCAGTGGTTTTCTTAAAGACTCAGAGATATCTGTTCCCCCTCCCCAAGGCCAAGCTGCTGCAGAAGCGAAGCCAAGGCTTTCCAGGACCTGAAGTGGAGGATAGGCTTTTAAATCTGGGCAGACAGGATGGTGAGGAGGAGTGCTATCAGAGTGATTGTCTTGACCTAAAGCCCATCAAAGCCAGGGCAGGGTCTTACCGAGCTCCGCGTGGGGTTCTGCTGGCTACCAGAGCCTTTGGAGCCAGGTTTCGGGGAATGTTGGACCACACAGCAACCCCCATCAATCCCAAATCCCACTGATGTTATTGACCTGTTTCTGGCCTCTGTGTCCGTGGAACATCGGCAGAGTGGCTCCCACCACGGCCACTCCATCGACCACGTTGGAACAGCCACATCCTGGCAGACCGCGAGCAGAAGATGGAACGAGGAGGTCCCAGAAGTACAGACACCAGTGCCTAGCGCTGCTCTACATCATTACATGGCATCTGGACATCTTC
Organism: Arenaria interpres; assembly: GCA_013399435.1. NCBI lineage: Eukaryota > Metazoa > Chordata > Aves > Charadriiformes > Scolopacidae > Arenaria > Arenaria interpres. The sequence continues at coordinate 16,754 of VXAK01017990.1, forward strand.
ATGGTACTGGGAAACAAAGATTATAAATACAACTGTAAAATTGGTACAAGATACAATTTCCCAAAGAGATAGTATTCTAGCAGAGAGCTGTACCAGAGCCACAGAATTTCATGATTTCCTGGACTTCTGACACCACTCTGGGATAACACAGAGCCGTTCGTGCTTGGAGAAATACCTTGGTCACCATCTTCAAAGCTATACGCTCAGATTGAACCGGTTTAAAGCCCCTTTCTCAAGCTGGCATCCGCAGAGGGTGACATTCCCATTCTGTTATTTTCTCTTAGGTTTGGAGTTTATAAAGCAGCACACAGGCATATTGAGTTTTGTTTCAAATTGAAATGAGACATTATTGAAACAAAGGAAAAGTTTCTTCTCTTCTCCCCCCATTCTTTTCCGCTATTATACACAGTAAGACAAATGATGGGGAAAAGCTCCTTCCCACTTTTTCCTTTTCTTTTTTTCCCTTTGTAATTTTGAAAAAAGACCCCAACTTGAAAGGAAGATGAGCCAGAGCAGCAAGGGAACAAAAAGCATCAGCAACTCCATCGCTGGGATTTGAAAATGTTTAAATGCACCAGGGTTACAAGGGAACAATCTCTGTCATTTCCAAAGTTTCCCTGAGCTTGAGGAGCTGTGGAAAAGAAAAGAGGCAAAGGGAAAAAAAAAAAAAAAAACAAAAAAAAGAAGGAAATAATAACAATTCCTAAATAGGAAGTATCAAATGCAAAGAGTGAATTATTTTAACTCAAAGTTCTGATTCATTTTTAGGACAATTCATTCAACAGAAGTTGTATGCTGCCTTGGTCTCTTCAGCTGCTCCCCTGGAGATGAGCCTATCCTGAGGCCCTCTCACAGAGCACAGGGGCCCCGTGTCCCCCAGCCCCTCAGCCCAGTTATCAATGGTCTTGACCTGGAACAGAACCTGACAACTGAGTTAACCTTGATCCAATCCAAGATGAACATGACTTTACTGGGACCTTTACAATGACTTTATTGCCACCCCTACTTTCCCTATCAATAGCCCCAAAGAGCTCGAAGTCATCAAAGCACCCAGGCACCTAACATTTGCCCCATACCGGTTCCCTTCCCTGCAGCATGGGGTGAGAGATCTGCTGGTACCACCAGCATCACACCTGAGGTCCTTCCCAGCCTGCCCCACCTGCAACAGCAACCTGCGGCAGATGCTCCACGGAGAGCAGTCAGAAGAGGGTGATCCCGTGAAGTTCCTTTCCCAAATATTCCTCAGGTTCCAGAAAGGACCTCTGAAGCCAGAAGTGGTTTGTAAATATTTAGTAACTCTCAGGGAACTTTCCCATGAAGCCTCCCCTTGCAGTGCTGATTTATTCCAAGCTCTTCTAAAGTTTCTTCTGCTGCTGCAGGCCGGTCCTCTTGAAGTGACCCCTGATGCTGTGAGTGCCAGAGCTCCTGTCCTGCTTTAGCATGACCTGTCCTTGATGTGGTGCATCACCTCTGAGCACGGCTGCCAGGAAATTTCAATGTGAGAAGGTGTTTGTGTGGATGGGTGGGTTTAATGCCTGCCACCTCACCCTCTTGGGTCATCTCATAAATCTTAGCTGAATAGGTTTACTAAAGTGCAAACTGTAAATGTGACGGGGAAGAGCATCTGATCCCACCACCAGTTAAAGCATTATCCTTTTGTGTAGGGTGGCATGGTGGAGCTTGGAGCTGCTGAAGGCAAGGGCCATGAGAGATCCCAGGAAGGACATTTAGTATTGGTCAGGGTGACCACCTTCATCCCACTGCCTGGTGTGTGGGTGGCTTGGCAGTACTTACAAGCAGAAATGATAAATGCAACACTAGTCCTTCCGTTCCTTCTCAGATGCTAGGAGAAATGTCTTGATTAGTTTTTGTTTGCCTGTTTGCTTGGGCCTGTTTGTTTGTTGATGTGTGTTGTGTATTTGTAGGTGTGTGTAGGCTTTATTGACCGAACACTAAGTTGACGCATAAGTGGGGTTATAGGGAGGCATCGTGGAGACGAAGCAAGCTGGCTGGATTGATAGATATGGCATTTACATTCTCCGTTCAATCTGCATCAGCGAGGAGGGTTATTGCAATATTAGTTTTGACTGAGATGTACTTTGTGGAGCTCCAAGGAAGCCACAGCCACGGGGCTGGCAGAGGGAAACCTTTCAGCCATTCCCAACCTCTCCCAAAACCTGGCCAGAACCACCACCAGATTGACCTGACCATGTTTCTTCCACAGGTTGATGAGAGAAGGTGGCAAGTGATGGGCTCGTAGGGGAACCTCTGCTGCCGGGAGCGGCCATGGTGCTGCCCGAGACAATCCTTGACATTGCCATCACCATCGCTAGTGCCACTGCCGTCACCATTGCCATTGCTGTAGGAGTGCCAGGGGAGCTGGGGCAGCTTGGTGAGCACGTTACCTCCCCTCTTGGGGACAAGTGCTGTGCTGGAAACCTCGGCTCTGCCTCCCCGCCTGGCTGTCCGTGCCCCTGCTGCGGCAGTGGGGGCTCCAAGCTGTGCTTCAAGAGCGCTTATCAAGTTTCAGGACCCAGAAAGTCAATAAAAAGCACATTTATTATTTTTTTTTTTAAGGTTTCCTACTTACCAAACCAGTCTGGGGCTTTTTTCCTTCGAGGTTTGACTTGAGGTTTTTAATCACTGGGGGCAGGGAAAGGAAGATGAAGCAAGACGGTAAGAAGATGACTTTAGTTGTCGCCGGTGCTGCCCTCTCCCTGGTGGTACAGGCAGGAGGGGGGGGTGCACCCAGCCCCATCTTCTCCCTGGGCAAATGGCTCCTTTCTCTCTCTGCCCTCAATATGTAAAAACAAGATATTGGTGCCCGGTTTGTGATTCGGGCACTTCCACTGTCGGCTATCTTAAACTGAGACTGGCAGCAGAGGTCTGGCCGCCCAACAGCCCAGGGAAAATCAGCTCCAAAACAGTGCCCGACACCAAAAATCAAACCCACCAACACAAATAACATCAAAAGGACGAGAGATAACAGCAGAGCAAGTCGACGTAAATTCAACCCACTAGCACCGCCTCCCTCCTGATTTACATCAACTCGGTGCTTTGAGCAAGAAATATAAAATAAATATCCTCTGCATACAAGTATCTATTATACAGGTGCACGCATGGGCGAGCGTGGGGGCTCACAGCCTCCGCACAAACGGGCAACATCTGCAGCTGCCCCCAGACAGACAGACAGACAGATAGTCTGATGTGAATTATTTAACACAAAGTGCCGTGACCTCTATTAACAAAGGGAGATGCTTCCAGACCTGCGGGCAGCACCATGGGAAGCAGCTGGATCCAAATCAATCTAATTGAAGACGGGCCTGAATTTATTATAGGAGCCGGTGGCAAGCATCCTGTTGAGGGTGCTGAGGGGGGAATGGATGCCAGTACAGTATGCTCCGTTTAGCTCAGCTGGAAGGATCGTGGCCATAAATTGTGCCTAAGCAAAAGCTCAGCAACTGAGTGTGTCCAGAGGTGCGTGCACATGCGCTGAAAGGGAGGGGATTGCTTCATGCTGGGGCGCTTTGGAAAAATAAAATTATCTTGAAATTTCCCGATTTTTGTTTTTTTCTTTTTTCTTTTTTTCTTTCCCCTTCCCCTTCCTCCGCAATCAAAAGAAAGAACTGAAAGAAACGTGCACTTCAAGGCTTTAAATCTGAAACTTCCTAATCCCCTGAAGTCCACACTAGACTTCTTGCCTCCATGGAAACCCCAAAGCATTCATCCAAGTGATTGGCCTCCAATGAATTTTAGATAAGACAGAATGGAACGGAATTGATGTGATTTTAATGCAGAAGAAAGCGGTGGAAGGGAGGTCCACTTGGTTCATATTTGAATAAAGCAAACATGACAGACAAAAGGCTGACAGCTGTAAATGACATTGTCAGTACAAAAATTATCAGCCAGTTTACAATCTGTTTGCTTATGTTGAACAAACAGAATGTGTGTGGCATCCCTTGGCTTCATGAATGGCAGAAATACTTGCAGGCTCCAGAGAGAGGCAGATATCTGTTCCCTCCCAGCCCTCCCACTATAAGATATCCATTTGACAGCCGTGCTGAAAAGGAAAATTCTCTTCTCTTTTTTTTTTTT
>VXAK01017992.1:0-23030 GCA_013399435.1 Arenaria interpres
GTCTCCATCTTCTTCATAGCCACTCAAATATACAGCTAATAAGAGCATAGAATACTTTCTTCTGCTTTTAGGGATTTTGGAATTCAGCTGACATATTTATTTTAGAAAATGTTCTGTAATTAAGTGTAATAAATCTCCCTTAGTTCTTACTTTATGGATTTCTAGGAAATATGCTAAGTATTATAACAAAAACCTAAACATATTTCTACAGAAGTCAGTGGAATTTATAACTCATTGGGTAAAAGTCATATATATTACCCACATATGAATCAATATCACATACAACCTATTTAGGAATCATTTTAAAAGTAGTATTGTGAAGTCCTGAATTATTTTAATGAACTGTAATATTTACTTCAAAATCCATTTTAAATTTTTCCTATCCTTTTAGAAGAAAGTAGTCAGCACCAGCAGTTTTCTTTAAGTAATCTTTCATTATCTTTCTCTTTAGCAGTAGCTAGTGGACTTCTCTGTACTATTATATAAGACATAGATACATCAAATCTCTATTAAGAGCTGGTTTCTCCAGAATATGACTACAATCAACAGAGACAGACACTACTTTTTTTGTCCTTTGACTTTAAAAGGTGCCTGTGGTGACTGAACTCAACCATCTTAGATGTATTGCTAGAGTTGAATAGGACAAATTGCGTCATATGTATATATCCCAATAAAATATACATTAATTATGTTTTCAGTCTCCGCTTTTGCATACATACATATACACATATACCTATACATGTGTGTACATATATAGATATAAATAAAATGTGGGGATTATGTCCTTGAAAAAACATGCATAAGATGAAGCAACTACAGTAGAGAGTTAGACTGCAAGTAACCATTTTGTATAAAAAGTAAAAGCTTAATGTATACATATGCTAAAACTGTAGAAGTTTGATGTTTTGCTGGGGGTGGTGGTGGGTGTTTTGCGCTTTTTGAGGATCAGGTAAATTCTGATTAATGACAGTTGTCAGAGAGATTTCGAACTATTTAAATTAATACTACTAAGTGCTGCAGTTTGTATGTGTACATGTGTATATGTTTATTTTAATTATCTCTTGCAATAGTTTTAATTTACCATTACCTTAGAAACTCCAGAGTCTTTTAATATTTGATCCACAAGAGTGGAACAAAAAATTGCTTTGTTTAATCTCTCGCAATGCCCTCAATGTGTGATGGTATCTAAGAATAATTCAGGCACTATTTATCTTAACCGTATAATTTCTAGGTACGCATTTTTGTCTTCAGAAGTCAAAGCAATCGTTTTGTAAAAATCTAGCATTTACAGACTACTGTTTAAGTCCATTCCTTTGCAATTTATATCTAAAGTGAGACATTAGATTATCATGTATTGAATCTATTTTAGAACACACACTAGAAAATAAAAAATAGGGATAAGATAGTCTAAGTTTCCTTACTTCTGATGAGACTATTGATTCTTTCAAAATTAGAACACTATAGCCTACTAAAAAATCAACAGATATTCTGGTGTGTATGTTTTGATGCATTAGAAATTGGCCTGTGCTGACATTTTATATTGTCGTTGTGTGCACACATTAGTTACTAGGGCTACCTTAACCATGAGGAAGCCATTCTCCTTTCTTTTAGGCCCTTCAGAATGTTTAGTTTGAGGACTAATATTCTGATTCTCCCTTTTCAGGTTATCTCTACTGTGAGATGTGATTAAATGCCACTACTAGTTTCTGAACAAACATCTGTAACATCTTCATAAAGCAGGACATGATAGAGAGAAAGTGTTGACATGAGTTGATCTGTAAGCAGAGACAGGTGTCTACGTATAATGAATCTACCCTATAATGAACACACTGTCAGAAAATGAAACCAACCAAAATTCTCACCCATACGCTATAATTTGTATGACATAACTACCAGTCATGTGGACACAATGTTACTATAGCCATTAGAAGTTATCTTAATAGACAAGTTGGCATATGTTTGCTCCTAAAGTAATCTGTACTCATTGAAGATCAGTCTCATGAGAGTAATGTGTTTTTCCATGAACAATATTACAGAAATATCTACATGGTAATAAAAACTTAACTTAAAAATACCATGCAGACGTAAATTCACTTTAACAGTAAATGTAAATCTATTATGAAGAGAGTTTAATTGTGATAATATTTAGTACTTAAAACCAAAACTAAAATATGGCCATGTTTTTGTCTTTTTACTACAACAAACATAACTCAATTTGAAAACAGCTTTATATGAAAGAGGATTGAAGAGCTCAAACCTTAGCCATTATAGTTTCAAATATCCATTAAACGCTGTTGAAAAACCTGAGATGCTGAGATGAAACTAAAACACCCTCTATTCAGGAAGGAAAACTCAGTTTGTTTTTCTAGAAGAACAGTTAAATTGATTTTTTTTTTAAATGGTAAATTGTTTAAGAGCATACATACATAAGATTTTTTTTCCCCCCTTTTTTTTTTCCCTTTTTTAAATTCTACCAAGATATGTTGTATTTTAATAATGCATAAATGATTCTTTCTAAATAATATGAAAAGGCAACTTCTTGGCACCTTCGTTCAGCTCTAAATTAACAGAACTCAAAATGCTAAGATGTCTAATAAAAATTCAACATCTACTTTTAACTGTCATATTCCTTACATGCTAATGTGGAGGTCAAGGTAGGTGGATAGATGTTTAATATTTTTAACTCAAAAAGTTCCATTATGAATTAAGTAGTCAGCTGGCCTTATTAGAAACATAGCTCTGGAAAAATTTGAAAGAGGCTTTGGACCTGTATAAAGTTAAGATAGGAGGAAAGAGATTATTTTAAAGGCACAGGTATTTCTTGTGCAATTCCTGGTTCACAGGAGAGGATTCAGATTTTGTGCTTGATTTTGTGCTAGGAATGTATACATCTTGTGGACACACCTAATGGTACTAAGGTGTATATACACGGTGTTTCATTCTCTGTCATCTATGTCACCAGGTGAGAGCTGATCTCAAATTCGGCAAAATGGTGACTTTTCTCTATCTAGATCTCCACTGACTTTGAAAGTAAAATATCTCTTTGGACCAGTGAAGGTTCAGATACAGCCCTGGAATGAAACTTTCTATAACAAAATTTTGTGCATTGTATTGTATTTTATGTTGCTGTTATTCTTTCCTTTCTTCACCACCTTCACCACTTAAAAACAATACTACTTTAAACATTTTAAACACCTGAGCTTTTATGGATATATTATTAGCAATTGTTATTGACACAAAAGTAAGAGTTTGAACAAAGTCATAACAAAAAGGAATTCTGAATGCATATGAAAGTCATAGAATTTTTGTCATTTTGGCTTTGTCCTTCTCAACAGTCAATGCACCACTGCTTCACAGACGTTTCATGACTATGTTGCCTGACCCATGAAATTGCCTTTTTCTACTTATGCATATGTTAACAAACATTGATTTATTGCGTCCTCTCTGCACTAAGTGGGTCAATGGAAATGCACTATGGATTAAATACTTGGGGTGTGTGGGTCTGTTTTATTCCAATTTTATATTTTTTTTTTTAATAATGATTATATTAATTCAAGGTTTTAATGTTTATAATAAGGTATGACATAATTTATATATAAATAGCGTAAACATTTTTTCATATTAACTAAAAATGCATGACACCTTTTTACTGGAGAACATGGAGATTAAAAAATGTTATATATCTAAAAAAAGTGACAGGGATTAAGGAAATAATTATAGAGATATGGTTGTTAGGTTCAGAAACTGTAGGTCAGCTTTGCTTACAAAACTATTTCCTTCATATTGGATGAAAAATCTTTGAATTCTGTGAATTGTATTTTATTCATAGTCTAGACAGCAAAAATGCTCTTGGTCTTGTTCTTTGCAATCATAACTGACTTGTGTTAAGAAATCAATTGAGATGGCAGACATCAACAATTTCTGTATCTCTTGATATCTTATATTCTTATATTTCCAGAAGACTTGATTTCTCTAACTTTTTTTTATCAAAAATTCAGATTGTCACTTCATTATTTATTTTTAAGGACATCAGATTTCCCTAACAGGTCTTTCTAAAGGTTTACCTTGTGTAAGATTCTTTTTTTGGAGGCAAGTCACTTGATGTATTGAGCATTTTTTTGATTTTGCGTTGGGTTTTGATTTGGTTTATTACTACATAAATTAAGTAGGTTTCCTTGACGCATAGTATTTTCTTCTCCCTGTTACTTTAGGTCTCTGAAAGTAAGGGAGATCTCAGTGATACATACAGGTATCAGCATACTGGTGGAGATGTTTTCTTTTCCTGCTTTTGTAGCTCTGTCTTTCTTTGTCTAGGTCTTCCCTGACAAGAACAAATAGGAGAAAAGAAAATTAATCTGCTGCAACAAAAACAAATAAGCAAAAAGATATTTTACTGAAAGAGATGTCAGAAAAAGACAGTGACTAAAAGGGGGAATTTCTTTAATAAATATTCCCAAAAATGCAAAATTCATATCTAAGATTGATTTTCACTGGTTTATTGTGTGAAAATACACTTTTAAAACCATACTGTGTGCTGCTCACATGATTACAAGAAGTGAAAAACAGTCTCCAAAATTAACAAGTGGAAGAACTACAGAAAGAGTGAAGTCTGTAGAATGTCATAAAAATGCAAAAGTAAGACTGACCTGCAAGGTGGAATATGAGGTTTAAAAAAAAAGTAAAAAGTTGAGTTTGAAGCATAAAAGGAAGTGAAAAAAAAATGGAAAAATTAGTTGTTTCTACATAGAAAATGCGGGGATATTGAAGGAAAGTAAATAAGTCACTTAAGTCATACAAGTTATTCTTTTCTTTGACTAGACAAGTTCATGTTATTGCAGTTAGAAGAGTTATTTGATTTTTCTTGACTTCATTGGTGATTAAAGATAAGGTGTATTTAGTTAGACCCTCAGTGTTTTCAGTGAACATTTTATTTTAAAGATTTTAATCTAATTTTAAGTTATGTTATGCAGAACAGAGAATCTACCAGGTCTGGAAAGAAAGACAATCTGCTCAGGTATTGTAAAAAGGGGTGGATGTGAGTGTGGGAAGTATCATAGATCATTTAGGTGTGATAAGACCTTTAAGAACATCAAGTCCAACCTTAAATGTAACGCTGCCAAGTGCAGCAGTAAGCCATGTCCCTAAGCACCACATCAATACATTTTTTAAATACCTCCAGGGATGGCGACTCAACCACTTTCCTGGGCAACCTGTTTTAATGCTTGACAAACCTTTGCATGAAGAAATTTTTCCTAATATCCAGTCTGAACCTCCCTGGTACAACATGAGACTGTTTCCTCTTGTCCTATCATTTGTTACTTGGGAAGAGAGACTGACACTCACCTCACTACAACCTCCTTTCAGGTAGCTGTAGAGAGCGATAAGGTCTCCCCTCGGCCTCCTTTTCTCCAGACTGAACAGCCCCAGTTCCCTCAGCCTCTCCTCACATGACTTGTGCTCTAGACACTTCACCAGCTTTTTTGTGCTTCTTTGAACATGCTTCAGCACCCCAATGTCTTTCTTGTAATGAGGGGCCCAAAACTGAACACAGCATTCAAGGTGCAACCTCAACAGTGCCAAGAACAGAGGGATGATAACTTCCCCAGTTCTGCTGACCACACTATTTCTGATACAGACCAGGATGCTATTGGCTTTCTTGGGTACCTGGGCACACTGAGTATATACTTGTTTCTCTTAGACATCTTGAAAAAAATAGGAAGAATTACATATATTTTAAACACATGAATATAAATTATACCATGGAATATAATATATGCATATTTTAATGTAAGTATGATCTTTCCTATGATACACTATCACAATATTTTGCTGAGTGTGACCTTGCCTATGATAAAATATTTACAGTATTGTCTTGTAATGATTTGGTCAGAATACCCTGATATTTTTACTGTATATATTTTTTTTGTGTGTATGAGTACAGGTGGTAAAGTCACTGAAATTAATTTTTTCAACTTGAACAAAGGAACTTTTTCCACTTCTGTACCATCATCTTTTGTCTACTAGGTCAGTTACCAACACTACTGGCTGTAATTTTGTAGAAAATATTAAAAATTAGAATTTTGTTAATACATTTTCCAACTGAATTTTCCCCTCCATGTGTGTAGTTCTGCAAAATTCAAAAAATCCTTTGGGACATATCTACTCAAACAAAAGGTTTTCTTTCCAGGCATGATTTGGAATCTTTCTGTCACTACTATTCTGAGAAGTAAAACATCTCCAAAATAGCTGCCTGCTGAGCTGTTTCTTCATTTTTCATGACTGAATGATGTCTTAGCAAACTTTAAATGTACAGGAAAGAACTTCTTTTTTTGACAGATACACTCTAAAATTACTTTTAATTGTTGCATTTTGCTCTCTTGTAACACTGAAAATTAGTTGTAACTTTGCTTTTATGGAATAAATCTCTGTTTTCTCTTATAAGCTTATTTGGTTTTAGGAGTTTACATGATATTGGCAAAAAATATTTATGCCTTGTCCAGAATTAATGGCTCCTTGCAGACCAATGTTTGCAGATAAACCGGTGGAGGATTTCAAGCTTTACCAGATTCCTGAGTTAAAGAATGGTATTGACAGGTAAAGAGTGACAAGCAGAAATATCTTCTAGCAGGTTTTTAATATCAACATTTCATTAGTAAAAGAAAAAAAAATAATAAAATAAACCACATGTACTAAGACCATTAGATCATCTATTTCTTCTTTTCTTTTACTTTATTCTCATTATTATTCTAGTAGAAAACAATATACAATATTAGAAACTGGAAACAAGTGTGAAACGTCGTGATAAATAAATTGCCAAAATGTGTGGCTTGAGCATCCAGTTATACTTAGAGTTGATATTTCCTGTAGGTTTTTTTAGTTTTTTGGGTTTTTTTTAATTTATAAATATTCTAAGAATGAGATGTTAATTTAAAATATGACACTATACTAAGAATGTAATTTGTGTTATTGTCACAGGTGAGACAGGGTAAATGAAAACCTGTAGTGAGTCTGAATACTAAGGTTTCATGAAGAACAAACAAGAGTAAAGCTTTTGCCCTGCTTGGTTAAATCACACACTCACTTCTTTCTCCCACAGCATTACATTCAACAGATCTTGACTTACCTTCCTTGCAGGAACATCACTGCTACTCCAGGAAGGTCAGCCAGAAGGTTGTGTCACTTTTTACTGTGGAGCTGCTCACAGTCTTGGGTGTCACCAGCCAAGGTCCCTGGGCATCACCTGGCATTAGTCTTCATGTTGGCTCCCTGGTACTATTTGTAGCCTTTCTTTTCCATTAGATCCTCTGAAAACTTCTTTCTCCCTCCTAGAGATGGAGTTGCCTATTCTCCAAGAATACAAGGCCTTGATCTGATACAATACTACCGCAGACTTCTGGCCCAGCCTTCTGAGAAAAATATTAAAATATGAGAAAGAGCTTCAAGGAAATCTGAAGAAAAATGAGACAGGCAAAACCTGCTCTTGGTGAACGTGCTTTAGTGGGGGCGTGGGAGATGGGACGTGTGAATTAGATGATCTCTAGTGGTCCTTTCCCACTCCTGCAATTCTGTGATTCTGTGAAAATGAAAGACAGGGGTAGGATAGATGAGCTCGGATTGCTAGTATCTGTCTGGATTTAAGAAGGAAAGGAAGATATAACATCCTGAAACCCAATGAACCCAATAAACCAAAAAAACCCCAACAAACCAAAAAAACCAAAATTCACCCATTTGCAGACTAGTAACTCTTCATGGGACTCACCTTATTCAAATAGACACCTGGAATGGGATTTAGATACTTAATAATGTTGCCTATTGTTTTATGAGATGTTCCGGGTTACCCCAGACAGGTGTTTGGAGCTGCCAGTTAGCACTTAGAGGAGACATAAGGAGAATCCTCTGGGGCAAGGTGGGATTATCCCATGAAATTTAAAATGGCATTAATATCATTATTTAGGAAGCTGTGTGCTATCCCAACATGTGTTCTTGTCCTATTTGGGGTCCACTGGCAAAATAGATGAGTGACTCAAACAGCCATAGAGTATCCTGTCTCAAACTTGTATGTCTCTCCAAAATGGTACAGGTCACCCCGCAGGCTCTGTGTCAGATGTATGAGTCCCAAAAGGATGCCTCAGATACTGTAGGGCATCTGAAAAAGCATTATGGATGATGGAACTGAGCTCAGATATCCACTGACTATAACAAGAACTTGGACACCTAATCACCAATATCGACACCTAAATGTTTTAATGTCAGCCAACGAGTTTATTCCCCTTTAGTCTTCCTATTCTCTCCCCCATCCCACTGGGGTAGAATGAGCTAGTGCCTGTATGGGATTTAGATGCCTACCAGGGTAAAACCACAACCACTATCATAATACAATTAATTAGTTTGGGTAGTCAAAGGTCTGATAGGGTATCTCAACACAAGCTTACTCAACACAGGTTATGCTACCTAATAAAGCTTCTATTTTGAGGTAAAGTAAGGAATATGTTGGGTTTGCAGTTAGGCTTACAATGGTCTTATAATTTTTGCAGGCAGAGATGATTTTAGTTTAAGGTTACTGTTCCCTCCTCTATAAAATAAGGAGATTGTCATAGCATAATTCTTACTTGCTGCTTGCTTTCATCTTCCTATTCTTTCAAATGGAATTTGTGAAAAGGGACTGCCTTGTTTTTTCTTTCCAGTTTTTGACATCTTGATTGTAGTAAAAGTTTGCTTGATGAAGAATGTTTTCTTTGTTGTCCTTGTTGGTTTTCTTGTCTTTACAGACATTGTCTCAAATAAATCTGGTTCTTTTCACTATTGCATAGTGATCACTGTCTGTTACTTTTGAACCAGGCTTGGGAGTTTCCTGGGATGACGCTAGCTGTTATAGCCAAACCTCCACCTGAGACTGTGCTAATACTGTAAACATATAAGATCCAATACTTAGTAAAGTTCACTCTAAGTACCCAATTTATAAGTATAGATTTCAGTTCCTTTATGCTTCATTTGTTTCATTAAAACAGACTACGAACAATCTGAATTTTTTATTTTAAATTTAAATAATGAATGTCCTCATATAAACTATATAAGGGAACAGTACTTGGTTGGTTTTTTGTTTGGTTTTGTTGGGTTTTTTGTGTTCTAGCTCTTTTATGGTAAGGGAGTTTTATAATACACAGATATGTTTAAGTAATGCCTGAATAATATTCAGTGACATTGTTAGGCATATGTCAACTAATTTGGAGTTGTTTACTTCAGTGAGGTTTTAAAAAATAAAATTTACTACTCAGTGTAGAGAAGAGTCATTAAATTCAAGTTCCTAAGGAATATCAATGTATTAAGTATATTATTTTCACTTTTGGAATGTAAAATTTCATATTTGATATGTGAAGATTTGATATCATTAATACCCTAATTTAAATATTCTAAAGCTTAAATCCTTAATATGAAAAATGTATCATAAGTGTAATAACCCCAGAAATGTGATTAAAGTAAGACTATTTTATTCATGACTTAATATGTAAGGAGCCATAAGAATATAACCAGACCTTATTGACCTTAGCCTGCTATTAGCCATTCCAGAGTTCTCTAATAATGTCACTAAATCATGGAGTGTAACTGAAAAGACTCTTAGGTATAATTTTTACAGCAAACATTTTGTATGGGTTTGATCTTATTTTTTTCAACTTCTTCCTTGCAATTCTATGAGTACTACTTCTAAAGTTTTGGTGAAGGAATATGTGCTGCAGTAAAGTACAAGAAGTACCTTATTTAGTGTTCTGTTTCTAGAGATATGAAACTGCAGTGTAACTGGTGTGTCACTACTTTTAATGAAAAACTTTCTGGGACAAAGTTGTGTATCTCTTCCACAGAAGGTCCCCATCATCTGAGCAGACAAAAATGACCAGGGAGAAAACTATGACTTTGAGTGACTGTTCATTAATATATTTGTAAATACAATGACTTCTGTGATCAGACTATTTTCAAAATTCTTACACAAAATACAAGCGTTCATCATATATAAAATATATCCAAATTAACATATTGAATTCTTTTCTGTCTAATGCCAGCTGAAACAAAAGGTATTGCCATTGCAAAGTGAAATATTAAATATAATCCTTTCCATGATTCAGTTCTAATGTTATTCTTTAAAATGTAACACTTATTAATTTGATTAGCATTTTAATTGAGTAATTCTGCTTCTAGATCCCAGGTGACTCCTTAGTTTTAAAGCTGGCAGTTTTGTCTTAAAGGCACTGTCTTGTGAGTTCATCAAGAAAACGAAATTTTTACTGAAAACCTTACATTAATTGATTTTCAAATAAAACAGAACTCAAGGTTACCTGTTAACTTCAAGGAGAGATAACAAAATACTAAGGATGTTTCAAAAATTTAAACTAATTATTTATGTCCCTTTCTGCGGTCTTAAATATAGAATATTGTTAATGATCTTGGAATTAAATTACAAATACTAATATTGTTATTGCTATGATTATGATATTTTAATTTTTCTGCAAACCCAATGTGTCTAAGAATGTGTATTCTGGCACCTCTAAACCAATCTCAAAAGTGTATGTCTTTACAACTGAATAGATGCATCTCAGCATCAACAGCACTGAGGGGAAATGGGGATATTATTATTAGGAAATTTTATTAGTGAAGTAAAATCCTCAGTCCTGTCCAAGCCCATAAAACAAAACAAAACAAAACAAAACAAGCCTTTAAAAGACCGTATCTTTTTTGACTTGCTTTAGACGTTCACTGAAGTTATGTTCCTCATCTCATTCTCTCTTCTATTGAAATCCAGTAACATCCCATTGCAAATTAAAAAATCCATGGAAATAGAAGCAGTTGGAGGATCTCTGGCTTATCAGGAATCATGACATCACAGAGTGCACAGATGTCTCCCTGTTCTCTAACTTTATTTTGTGTATGTAATTCCTACTTTCACAATGGCCTAAAGCATCATTCTATAGTATAGTGGGTAGGGCATCTTATGGTTCAGCCTTCATTGAAGGATGAGCCAGAATCAAACACAAGAGAAAATCCTGATCTGCTCTATCCAAATCGAATTCTCTAATCATTAAACTATTAACTTATTTTCAGAAGATAATTGTCATCATTATTAGCAGTCTGTTAGCTACTTATTTAGGGATGCAATTCACAAGACAGCAATCCAGACATGGGGTCACATATGGATGGAGGACTCCCTGCCTCTGAGATGAGTGGTCAATTGCAGCCCTGTGACGGGCCCTTCTTAATGACTGGATAGAGGCAGCAAGGAGTACGCATAATTTTTGAAATATGACTGTTTAAATGTTTTTTGAAGAGTGAAACTAAGATAAAGAAAAGCCAGTATTTTGGCATAGAAGATTCTCATAACACAGATGAATGAAGTGGGAGTCTTCAAATTAGACACTATGTTTCTACTAGCAGAGAATACAGGGCCGTGACATGGCCTCAAACTCAGGCATGCAATCACTCCTGCTGTTTCATTGTTACTATGTTCCCTGGCAGAGTTTTAACTGTGCCAATTAAAGTTCCCTCATATACAGACACAATTCCCCTGAATTCAGGCCTAAAATTGTTCCCCATGGGTAATTTAGTTGTAACCTTCTGAAGCAGAAGAGAGTATAAGCACGTGCATATGAAAAATTAATGCCACTTAAACTCTCAGACAGACATCACTGTTCTGATTTACGTATTATTATAAACAGTGGTGCTTAACTCTTAAGAATGGACCCTCCCACCCTAAAATTTACTCCGGAGTCAGAAGTTATATGTATAGTGTCTGTAGGAGGTAGGTATCTCAGAATATTAACAACAATAGTAGTAGTAACATTAGTAAAAACATTTTCCAGATAGATGAACTTTAATCCATTTACACATACAGTATAGGAATATATAAGACAGGGACACAACCGTTCTACATGTGTGCTACAGATGGGTGTCTTGGCCCACTGAGGATCCAGAGGAAAATTCATTGCAGTGCTACAGGAAGCTAGGGTCTTGATAATACTTTACGAATGTATACTTTCTTCATTATTTTGACCAAAACTTGTATTTGATTAAAATACCCATAAATATGAAAGAAATAAGAAAATCAAGATTATAGGCAATTATTGTACCCGCATTTCTTTTCTCAGAGCATCAGCTTTGTTGCTTTCATGTGTTCCATAAAGGGTTAAACTCTCTGATTTAGTAGGAACAACATGGTCCTGATCTAACGTTTTGAAAACCTTACCTTCTATCCAGTCCATTTCTAGAGTTTAGTGTCACTTAGTCAGTGTCTGTTGTTAAACTGTTATTTATATCTCGCCCAGAAACAGTCATTTGGAATTATTATCAGGTGTAAAAATTACCACATTGATCAAATATTCACCTTACCTAGTATTGACCTGCTATAGATCAGTATTTCTGTCCCTCTGCTCCACTCTAGTGAGACCCCACCTGGAGTACTGAATTCAGCTCTGGGCCCTCAACATAAGAAGGATATGGACCTGTTCGGGTGAGTCCAGAGGAGTGCCAGGAAAATGATCAGAGGGCTGGAGCACCACTGCTATGAAGACAGGCTGAAATAGTTGGGGCTGTTCAGTCTGGAGAAGAGAAGGCTCTGGAGAGACCTTATAGCAGCCTTCAGTGGGTGTACAGGAAAGATAAGGAGGGACTCTTCATCAGGGTGTCTAGTGACAGGATGAGGGGTAACAGTTTTCAACTGAGAGGAGATTTACATTAGATGTTAAGAAGAAATTCTTTACTGTGAAGCCGGTGAGGCTTTGGAACAGGTTGCCCAGGGAAGTTGTGGATGCCCCATCCCTGAAAGAGTTCAAGGCCAGGTTGGATGGGGCTTTGAGCAACCTGGTCTAGACGGAGGTGTCCCTGCCCATGGCAGTGGGGTTGGAACTCTATGGTCTTTAAGGTCCCTTCCAACCCCTATCATTCTGTGATTCTGTGAAAGAAAAATATAATCATTCCCAAAGACAAACTATAAGAGCACAGAAAATTTCTGAAAACTGTCCAACACATTAAAATTCAAAACAAACAAAAAAAGAATGCAAATTTTTATGTCAGAATATGGTGGTACAAAATGATAGTATTTCTAATTGGTTTTTTTCACAGAATTTTTATTTCAGAGTGGGATTTACTTGCCTAAATACATCTGGACAGTCACAGAAAAACATAGGCCATGGAGAAAAACAGATACTTTCAGAGAGAAAGGATGTCACTTAGATTCATCTTGTACAAATGGTTCTCTAGAACTTTCTATTTCTTTCTGCGTTTTTGGAGGGACTAGAGTGACTAGCTCAGATGGACATACAGGCTATAACTGAGGTGTCTATAGGCAGTCAATTTGTGTCATTTGAAACACCCTCTAATAGCCAAAAGGATTGCATAAGGACGAAAAACATGACAAAGGAGATATGTACCTTTATGTACCAGTGGTCAGAGACAAGTCCATATAGTCCATGACATCTCAGCTGGTACTGCACACCTGTGATTTAGGAAGCTGACTAACACCTAGAGTGTGATTCAGCTCTGGATTCAGATACCTTAATAGAGCTGCCTACACATAAACAAACATGCACATTACCAAACAATAAACAGAGACTACTGAATACAGTAAATAAAGAATGATTCTGCTGCATATACATAGGCATTTATTGCTCTCCAAGGTGCATTCAGGTGATTTACTTAATCTTTTCATACAACTGACATACAAGTATATAACAGAGAATTAGAGATCAGTGTGATGGGAGGGTTTAAATGACTTGTAAATCAAGTCAGTTTTAAACCTTGGAAAAAGTGTTTTATTAGACTGACATTTATTAACAATATACTTCATGCTAATAGTACTTACTCATTATCAGTTGTTATCATTATGTATTGAGAGTTGTCAAACCCACATGTCTCCAATTTAGTGGCAAGAATATTGCGGAAGACCATATGAAAGGCCTTACAAAAGTCCTGGTAGGTGACATCCATAGCTCCTCTCTTGTCCACTGACACTGCCACTCCATCATAAAAGGCCACTAGATTAGTCAGGCATAATTTTTCTTTGGTGAAGCCATGTTGACTGTCTGTAATCATATCACTATCTTCCATATGTTTCAATATATCTTCCAGGAGGATCCATTCTAGGATCTTACTGGACACAGAGGTGGTTCCCAGGTATGATCTTATTATCCTTTTAAAAAATGAGTGCAATATTCCCTTTTTGCTGTCACTGGGGACTTCTCCTGACTGCCATGACTTTTCAAATATGATAGACACATCAGCTTATTCCCTCTTAACCCTGGGACGCATCTCATTGGGTCCCATGGACTTGTATATGTTCAATTTCCTCAAATGGTCTTAAAACTGATTTTCTCTTATGATGGGAAGGACTTTCTTGTGCCAGTCCCTGCCTTGTGTTTCAGGGGCTTGAGAGGCTTCAGAGGATGTGGGAAGAGAGATTACAATTGAAAACTGAAGCAAAAAAATGGTTGAGATCCTCAGCTTTCTCCATGTCACTAGTGGTCACTAGTTCTTCTGTCTTATTTATCAGGGAGGATACATTTTCTTTTATCCTCCCTTTCTGAACAATGTACCTCTGTAACGCCTTCTTCATATCTCTTGCCAAATTTGGCTCCAGCTGTGCTTTGCCTTTCCAAATCCCATCCCTATACAGCATCCTTATATTCTTCCCAGGATACATGTCCCTTGTTCCTGTGCACTTCCTAGACTTTATTTTGACCAGGAGGTCCTTACTCAGACATGCTGGTCTCCTACCTTCCTTGCCTGATGTCTTCGTGTGGGAATTGGGAGCTCTGGCATTCTCCGAAAAATATCCTTAAAGAGCTGTGAGCTCTCTCCTGCTC
Organism: Arenaria interpres; assembly: GCA_013399435.1. Classification (NCBI taxonomy): domain Eukaryota; kingdom Metazoa; phylum Chordata; class Aves; order Charadriiformes; family Scolopacidae; genus Arenaria; species Arenaria interpres. The sequence continues at coordinate 14,844 of VXAK01017992.1, forward strand.
CTTCAGTTCTTTTAGTTCAACTCCTCCTGGTTGTGCTCCTTTAGTTCAATCAAAAGAAACATCCAAAACTTGTTTCGTCAGCATAATATCTCTGCAAGTTTAACACAAAAATAAAACATGAAACATTAGTCTGTGGGAGTGCAAATATAGTTTTACTGACCCTTGATATTACTGTATTTTCAGCATGAAAATGTGATTGAACAACAGTAGTGGTTGTGTCCTCAGAGCCATACAGCAAATCTGCATTGAAATTCACTCTTATTGCAGGTTGATTTGGATTTATTTAATGAAGAAATACCTCTTTAACATTCTAATAATTAAAACTGAATTTCAGTTTTCACATGAGCAATCTGCATCAAATTGTTTAATTATGCATATGAGTGTAGATATATGCAAAAACATGATTGTATGTACACATAGGCGAGATTAAAATGGGGAGGGTAATTTTTAATCTTATAGAAGTTTTAACTCACACTGCTGTTAAAAATGTGCATATATTTATAATGTGCAAGTATATGATACATTGAGAACTATGTAACACGTATTTTCATTATGGACAGAGTCTAGATAAGCCCTGAATGGAAAAACTGTCTCTGGCATCATTAGTTTGTGCTGGTTTTTTTCTTCCCCCCTAGACCAGTTATGAGTGTTGAGACAACTGGAGTTTAGATGGTCTGTAAGAAGTTAATGGGAGTTGTGTATCATTCAAAAACCCCATACAATTCACACCTACTATCATGCCTCTAACATTATAAACAACAACATCAAGAATGGGAAGCACAGCATGGACAGAAGGGACATTTGTGTTAATGAGGTAATTCAAACATGGTCAGTAAGCATAAGTTGATGTAAGAAGCTACCCTCTGAGGATGATATCTTGGGATGGGAAGTGAAAAAGACCTGTGCTCATTTTCATATTTAGCAGATGTTTAAGGAGTCCCAGCGATGACATATTATGAAAACAGGAACAAGGAAGTTATCATAGCAGCTGAAACCTAATGAAGATGTACAGGAGGCCTGGGGCCACTGCTCCTGGCTGCACAAGACTACCAAAGTCATTGGCAACGAAGTGGTGAATTGCCATTAGACAATGTCAGAGGAAACAGCTGAGGATGCTGTAGCTCCATGTCCCTTCAGGTCCTATAAGCTGCAAGACTGAAGATGTATTTCCAGTAGACACACACATGTACCTTTAGCAACAGTGCAAATACTGTTTCTTAAAGTAATCACCTAACTTCCACAATGAAATATATTTCAGAAAGCATATTTTAGTTAAAATTCAACAGGATTAGTTTATGTTTATTACTGCATTACAGCTTTAATTGAACAGAATATTACCAAAGTAAAAATAATTTTAAAAATATTAAAGCTGCCAACAACTGCTTGAACGGCAGCTACAAAAATGATAGACCCTTTCAACCAGTATTTCTAAAATTCTATGAAATAAAAAATAAGTATTTTCTGATCTTTTGCAACATTTTATGTTTGTTCTTTTATAGATACAACAACTTTGCAAAGAACTGCTTTTTTCCTAAGCTTTCCTGTTGCATTTTTTCTGGTTTATAGACTCTAAATAGTCACCAGGCAAGGAAAACACAGAGACTAAACTGCCTGTCCTAAGGCATGATAAAATAGATCATTCTGTAACTAAAACAGAATTGCTAGTCTCATTAATTAAGATAATTTATCTGTGAAGTGGAAACTGTCTTTTTTTTTTGCTTTTCATAGATCTCTAATATTAGAGAGTTACATCACACAAATGGAATTTGATGTTGTCATTATTTGTCCTCATTTATACATTTATAGATAAGTGTTCTTCACTGATCTCTAAAACAAAATTTCACAAGATCTAGAAAAGTTTTAAATCATTACATTTACCTTTGTCTTCTTGTGATTAAATAATTTTGAATTCTTTAATCCCTGTTGATTACATTATCTTCATTTCAAGCTATGTATACCTAAGAATACAGAATTCATATGAAAGGATACAAGGCAACAGAAGGAACAGAGGTTTCAGTGAACCATAGAGGAATGAAGAAAACATTTGTCATCCTACTGAAATTTTTGTTTTGGAGTTAGTGGAAGTTAACTAGACTTCTCTTTCACTGAAACATCTGTATGAAATGTAGGAAAGACTGAATATAACACAGTTATATTGCGTGGCTGAGTTTTCATGCACATTTGAATAAAATATATTTAATTTCACAGCAGTGGAAATCAGCTCTGTCTTCTTATTTCACTGCTTCACTACTTTTCAGTGAAAAGCTTCTAAATTACAGAATCCTTAAAATTCATCTGCATAACCCAGGAACATTTATGAAGAAATGAAACACAGAATACACTCATTTTTGGCTACAGAATTATTTTGTGTGTGTATGTATGTGTGTGAAACGGACACAAATTAGACATTAGTACCCCAAAATGCAGTTGCACTTATCTGTTTTTGATCCCAATGTAAGCCTAACTTTCAGAGACTATCCATCACATTAATTTCATGAACTGCAGAAGTGCCTGTGAAATATAAATTCTCCAAATATGCATGCTCTACATAGCCTGGAATGACACAATGTCTGGGGAACGTTTGATGTCAGTATAAAGATGAGGAGAGAAACGAGTAGTTAGCAGAACATTCTGGCTATCTTGCCACAGCACGTGTTTCGTCAAAGTAGAAACTCCCCTCAACTGAAACTTCCCAACCCACAATTTTCCCAAGTCATTTGTAGGAACTTCCTTGTTTTTTTTTTCTGCTCAACACCATCTGTAATACATGCTTTATCAAAATTATTTAAGGCAGGCTGAAAGTCCATTGAATGGTTATCTGCATGTATTATCATTTAATTTGTCCCTGAGGTTCCAGATTTTTTCATGTTTCAGAAATATTAGTTCTATTCTTAAAAATGAAACAACCAACACAAGACCTTAAACCCATGAAGCACGGAAAAAGAGCGATAAAATGCCAACTTTTATTCTACATGCAAGTATTACAGCTACAGTTCTCAGGTATCAATTCAAACTATCAAGAGGTTTTGAGTATACAATTCTAAAAAGCAGTGCTCAGTCATAGTAACTACTGTTGACTTCTTTTGAACAGTTCAAATGCAAAACTTCAGGTTCTCAGAGGCACTGTGCTATGTACTATCCATGGGAAGAATTCAGGAGCAGGAGAGAGAGTACAGTCGTGCTACAGATATGAGATTATATTCTTCGTATTGAATGAAAATATTCTACTCTACTTTCTCTTTTCTTAAAAAGGAGGTCTGCTTCAGACATTGTCAGTATTACTGTTCCACTGCAGTTTTTTTGCCTGTGGGAGAACAGAGTGAGATGAAAGGAAAAACTTTCTGCACTGGTGACTTGGAAAAACAACAAGGAGAAACGTTTATGACAAAATTTTTAATAAGAAAGAATTGTTTAGGTCAACTAGAGTTATTTCTGATTTTGTGTTGAAAAGATATATCATTTTAATCTGAGAAAGAGGTCTTCTAAAATAAAAAAAGTTAAATTTCAGTATTTGCATATTTTCAAAAACAAATATTTGGGGGTTTCCTCAAATTAAAACTTTATCTGGAAATTTTACAAAAGTTTAATAAGGGGGGTGTTTGTGTTTCTACGTATAGGATTGGGTTAAATCTAATTTTTGTTCACAAAATTATGTTATTTTGTTGTTTTTACTTTAAAGAACAAGCCAACAAAATATTTTGTTTTGGACTTAAAAATTCCCTTTTTTATTCCATCCTAGCTCCTAACTATTGTTCTTTTAAAATGGGATTGCATGGAAGTGGTGAGACATTAAATTCACAAGAGATGATAGCATTCTAAACCTCATTTCTAACAAATGCCTTAGAATCAAAAAATACATCAATTATTGAGTTTTATATCACTTATTCAGGTGAAATTATTTGTTTCTATTTTTCAAAGTATTAATTTACATTTTACTTTCTAAATTAAGCTAACTGATAAAAGTGGAGGTTTGGAGTGGGAATTGACTTATTGGCTGATTTCTATTTTTAAGTAGCATATCCCTTTCTGTATCCTCTTTCACTAAATATTTCAGAAAAAAACACAGAAGTCATATGTTGAGGCTGGCTTGATCTTCCAAAGTAGCCGAGATATAATCTGAGCATCCGAAGGTAGTAAAACCCCAGATGTAACATTTTGTGGTCTCCAGGTTCTGAATTTCAACCTCACAGTTTCCCTTCTCAAAGCTGGACCATGTTCCCTGCTTAAACTGAGCCGTTAGTCCAGCACTAATCATTGCCTGTCTCTGACAAAAAAAAAAAAAAAAAAAAGAAAAAGAAACAAGAAAAACAAAAGCAAGAAAAAACCAAACCCCAAAGAACAAGTAAACAACCCCACACACACTCCCCCCTAGACAAATTACATTTTCTGGGAAAGGAGAAGCATAAGAAATATATTGAGTTCCTATAACGTTTTGCACAATATGACTGTATCTGTGTCTGTGTATAAAAGGAACCGGAGAACATTGTTTGGCACTGTAAAAATTACTGTCTGTGTCCCTAACCCAGCCCAACATGTAAGAACACATTTATCTTTAAATATGTACATAATCTCATAGATTTTAATAGGATTAATCTTTTACTCTAAGCTTTCAGGGATGATATTTCAATTGGTCATGGTGTTAGATGCAGTAGCAGGAAATTTTGTATGTCCTTTCAGTATTTAAGAAAATCTGTTATCTTTTTATGTAAGTATTTTAACTTTCTTGATGACAATATACAACAGTTCAATAGCAGATACAATCTGTAACATATAGTCGATTTACCAGTCTAGAAAATTATGTAACTGGAAGTCCTTTGCATTTCTTTCCACCTTGTATTGTAAGCCTCTTACAGAATGTTTATCTTTCAAAATCTCATTCACAGTACTGCCTGTGTTTGCAAAGTGAATCTTGAAATAAACAAGATTACTAAAACAGATTTAATGAAGGAACGGAAACTTTCATTAGTGGGCACCAAGAAGTACACTGAAATTGAGAATTCAGAAATAACCTATTAGAAAGAAACAGAAAGGTAATTTGCAAAGAAATACAACAAAGGAAAAGTAAGCCTTTAACTAACTTTTAGATACCCTAAATAAGAATAAGATAAGAATTAGTAATGACTTTTTATTATAAACCAGTTCAAAGATTTTATAAATTAATTTTCAAAAAGCATACATGTAATTCTATTTTGAACTTAAAAGGAGGAAGAGGAAAAGTATTATGTAGTTATGCTTGATCCTTGGTAATTGTGATGCAAGAAAAGGCTTGCTTCATGTTTCATGTAGCACATTTGTTGATAGCATAAAATGGAGCTAAGATCTACATTTTAGAGAACTAAAATTCAAAGGCTATTGAAGACACAAAGAAGATTAATTATCTATAAAAGACAGAGCAATAAAAGCAGACTTCAAATGTACAAAGTTGACCTATGGGCAATAAGTAGAAAGAAAGCATCAAAATGTTAAATAAAGTAGTAAAGAGAGGTCAAACAATTGAACATCAATACCGAGCAGTCAGTTAGACACATTATGATGTCTTGATAAGACATCTTCACCAGTATAGTGGACTGTGAGTGGCAAAATGATGAAGCAATCAAGTCTTCCCTCAACAGAGGAATTGGAGAGAAAGCGTGAGAAGAGAGTAGAGAAGAGAATGGGGAAGAAAAGCAGAAAGATTAAATTTAGCCTCACAGAAAAATTTAATTTTGTCTTAAATTTGTAGATGTCTCTTGTGAAAAAAAAGATTATATATGACTCAATAAAATAGCCAATACAGACCAATCGAAACACCCAACATAAATGACCGAACTGCAGGAACAATCGATCAAACACTTGAAGCATAACAAGATTTCTATATCACCGATTTCCATCTATGCTTAGAGACTCTCACACTAGAAACAGTGTAATTGAGAGTTTGTTGACAAGGGGCAGCCAGTGGGAAAAACATTCTTTATGGTGTGCAACTTATTGAAGTACTGTAGTATGCATCATTTAATAAACACATTGTATCAATTCCAAGGACTGTGCATCATGGTACAGAACTAAATCTTAGATTGTAGTAAATGGTTTTTTTATTTAAAGAACTTGAAAACTTTTTTGGTTTAATTTATGATAAACTTTCTTCTCATCATGCTATAGTAGTGAATTACAGGAGCAAGATTTTGAACCCTGTGATACAACATGTACTGCTTGACATTACCTAGATATTTCATTTTAATAACTTTCATTGTCAAGTTAATGCTAGTTCATTAGTACTGATGTGTAAGGAGTATTTTATCAACTAGGATAGGTAAATGGATTTCTGTGTGGATCAGGAAGGCACAGGATTTCTGTGTTGGACAGACAGGAAGTTCTATCTTGGATTCAACTTGTAACCCAGAATAGAAAGTCTTTGTATTTCAGAACACTACTAATGATGAATACATTACTATTTTGCTAACATTTGTCCAGAAAAGCTCCATTTGATTTAATAGCATACATAGTTCACATTCTTTTTAACAGACATAATAATTGAAATCAATTTGTATCTACTAGTAATTGAATTATTGGATTTGTAGGTTACCAGGAGAGGACGTGAAATAAAGTTTTCTGGAAGCTAAATTTCAAAAGCATAACAGATACTATATAGAATAATTTAAATTATTCTCTCTAGTGAAGCAAAGAAAAAAAAAAAGGAATTTTTTATTTTATTTTATTTTGTTATTTTTCAACTGCAGGTGTGGATGTAACACTAGTATTAAGACAGAAGACAAGCGTTCAATCTAATCAAGCGTTACTTGTAATCTCAATCACAGGAGAGGCAATACTTCCAGGAGGGTTTGCTGGGGCCTAAACCTGGCCAGCAGACATGAATATATGTATTTTTTGAAGCTGCACACCATCAAGTTATTCTACTGCTTTGGAAGTGTACATAAATTATCAACACTTATGCACCGAAATGTAGCTAAGTATTTAGAATAAATCCTTAATTTCCATTACACAGTAAAATGGAATACATAGCAATGTGTTGTTTATATTCAGTATAGTAACACCATATGAAACAGGTCAAGCTTTTCCTATTTTAAATTTTCTGTACCGCGTAAATCTTCCTAGAACACCATCTATAAAATCCTTTGTATATGACCTTCTTTAATGCATTGGGTGTTTGCAAGAACTTTCAGAATCTTAGTTTTGTCCAAGAGAAAAAATTTCTAAGAATATACTGTGTTTCTAGTATCTAGTAAGAATTAAGATAGCATCTTTTTCACTTTCAAGAGAACGCATAAATTCTTAGACAAAATCTTTAATATATGACACTTGTTTGCCACTCACAGCGCTACATATTCTTCTTATACTCTGTTCTAACAAGTATGTCCTTGTTTAGTGTTGGGGTTTCTGGGAGGAATTAAAACTGTTATCTAAAGTCATATTATTAGATATGCAACATAAGTAACTGCAGTGATGTAAAAGCAATTATCAAAGAGAAAATAAAAACGAGATCTTAAAACAGCTTCCCTTCACCCCTCCCTTCTGAGCTTAACTTTACTCCCATATTCTCTACCTCCTCCCCCTGAGCATCACAAGGGGACAGGGAATGGGGGTTGCGGTCAGTTCACCACACATTGCCACTTTCTCCTCCTCAGGGAGAGGAGTCCTCATGCTCTTCCTCTGCTTCAGCATGGGGTCCCACTCAGAGGAAACAGTCCTGCACAAACTTCTCCAACATGAGTCCTTTCTATGGGCTACAGTTCTTCGCGAGCTGCTCCAGCATGGGTCCCTTCCACCGGTACAGTCCTTCAAGAATAGACTCTGCCAGTGTGGGTCCCCTGTGGGGTCACAAGTCCTGCCAGAAAACCTGCTCCAGTGTAGGCTCTCCACAGAGTCACAGCCTCCTTTTGGAGCATCCACCTGCTTTTGCATGGGGTCCTCCATGGGCTGCAGGTGGATATCAGCTCCACCATTAACCTCCATAGGCTGCAGGGTGACAACCTGCCTCACCATAGTCTTCACCAATGGCTGCAGGGGAATCTCTGCTCTAGCACCTGAAGCATCTCCTCCCCCTCCTTCGCTGACCTTGGTGTCTGGAGAGTTGTTTCTCTCATGTAGTCTCACTCCTCTCTTCTGACTGCTGCTCCTGCAGTTAGTGGGGGTTTTTCCCTTCTAAAATATAGAATCATAGAATCATAGAATCGTCTAGGTTGGAAGAGA